>FXXK01001506.1:25312-62427 GCA_900184695.1 Betula pendula | reverse complement strand
GGGGTGGCAATTTTTTACACGACCCGCGAATCCGACACGAACACGACACGAAAAAACCGGGTTTGGGTTTGGCTTAACGGGTTACCGGGTCAAACGGGTCAACCCGTTTATGACCCGTTTAGTTAACGGGGTCAGACGGGTCAACCCGTCGGGTGACCCGGTAACCCGTTAACCTATTAAAAAAAAAGAAGAAAAAAAAAAAAGTTGAAAAGCACCGTTTAGTGGACTCCACAGTCCACACCCACACGGCCACACCTGTGACTGTCCCCTCAGTTTCTCACCTTCTATTTTTTTTTCTTCCTCTCTCTCAGTGAGCTTTTATTTTTTTTTCTTTCTCTCTCTCAGTGAGTCACAGAGTCAGTCTCTCGACTCTCTCTCTCATGCCGGCGACGCCGCCGAGCTCAGCAACTCAGCTCCCTCCCTATCTCTGATTCTCCATGACTCCAAGCTCCAGCTCTCTTGATCTCCCTCTCTGTCACGGCTGCCGACGGCCGATCTCCTTCTCTTTCTTACGGCCGCCGCCGCCGATCTCCCTCTCTCTCTCACAGCGGTGTCTCTCTCTCTCTGTCTCGTGCGTCTCCGACTCTCCGGCGGTATCTCTCACTTTTAGGCTTTCAATTTCAGCCTTCAGGTTCAGAATCACAAGTTCTCATCCTTAGGCACTGCCAACAGCCCAAGACCACTGTTTCACCTGCCTCCTCCGATCGCCGCCGGCCACGAGAGCTATCTAACTCTGGTAATTGCAATGTGGAACCTTTTCTCATATATCCGAATCAATATTTACTTTGTTGAAATTCTATTTGTTTGTTTATTTATAATTAACCCAGAAACCTGCTCACTATTAAGCATTTTGTCTATTTTTGTTATTTGTCATTTATGGGTGGGATTGGGTGCTTAATGTATTTGTGTTTAAGCTGGAAATAATGGATTTCGAGTAAAAAGCTCAACTTGGAGGCCTTCAGATTCTCTCTAATTCTAATTTCTCTTTCTCTATGGGAGTCGATGGGAATCGTGGGATGGTGGGTCTGTCGTGCGAGCACTGGGCAGTGGGGCTAATTTGCGGGTCGGATAAACCCAACCTGGACGACACAACCCGACAACTAAACGGGTTGACGTGTCGTGTCGTGTCGACCCGTTTAATAAACGGGTCGTGTTCGGGTTTGCCTAAACGGGTTGGCGGGTCAAGCGGGTTGACCTGAACCCGACTCGCCAACCCGTTTTGCCAGCCCTACTTGTGGTAGATATTTTTTGGTAGTTTTTTTTTTTTTTTTTAGAAAAAAGCGATTATAGGTTTGAATAACCGCTAAGGCGCGGAGGCGGTTAGTGTTTTAAAGTAGCTTCGGTTGCGGTTATAGTCAATAACCGCTAACCGCAACCGCCTTTTCAGCCCTACTCCTTCGGACCCACCTCTGACGAATCTCCAACAACTTATTGATGAAACTAAAGCTTTAGGTTGTGCTGATACAACCCAGCATGTTTATCTTGCTATGGAAAATCCTTCCCCAGATGCCTTTGTCCTTATTCAACAACTTCATACCTTCAAAACCCAAAATACTCAACATGTTCGTGAATTTCTCTCTAAATAGTTGGGATTTTGTGAAAGAATTAGAAATGGAGGTTATTGGCGCAAACAAGTACATGTTCATCCTTCCACTGCGTTCTTAATTCGACCGCATCCTTCTTCAAGGTCCATTGAATATTAGGGGTTCTCTTATGCTTCTTTAACCTTGGACTCCTGCTCTCTCTCTAGCAGAAGTTTCTTTGTTTTTATGCCCCTTTTGGGTCCAAGTTCATGAATTACCCTTGCAGCATATGACTCCCCGAGTTGCTATCAGTATTGGTAAGTCTTTGGGTAAATTGCTTATTCTTGAGAAGGGGAATGCCTCTAATCTTATTTGTTGAAGTTATCTTAGGATGCGGGTTGAAATTGATATCCGTCAACCATTGTCTCCTAGTTTCCGTCTTGCTCGACTTGGTGGGGATTTTATATGGGTGCAATTCAAATATGAACGCTTTGGTGATTATTGCACTCTTTGTGGAAAAATTGGTCACAAGATAACTTCTTGTCCAACTCCACCTCGCCCACTCTTCCCGGATAAATATGAGATTTCTCTCAAGGCAACATCTTTCTCAAGTCTACGAATTTTCAAGTCTGTTTTGAAAAAAAAAAAAAAAATCTGTTGTGATCTCTTCTCTTGCAATTTCAGTGGATCTTCATTCTGAGGTAGCAGTGGACTCCATGGATTCTGGTGAAGCTTCCTTGTTTCAACTTGCCTCTAGACCGAGTTCCACTCAACTTATTTAGCACGTTTGCCTCCCTGCTACTGTAGCTACAATGGAGCCAAGATCTTTATCCAACGCCCTTGTTTTTGGTCATGTTTTAGCCACATTGCCTTTATCCTCACCACACAAATTTTCCTCCGCCAGTCAGGTAAGTCAGCATTCTGTCCCCCAAGTTTTACTCCTCGACATTTTTATTATACCCCTCTAGCTAAATCCGACTCAACCATTACCCGAATCCAAGATCTCTTGGACCCTCAAATTCTTGACCCGATGTATCAATCCACCACTTCCTCAATTGGGCCTATGATGCGAACCAACTAGTCAAAACACAGGAAAATGATAGATGGACTCGTTCGAGGGAGCCGTCACCTCGAATGACTACTTCGAGTGAGTCAAGAACTCCCAAATACAGAAACTGTATTATATCAAACAATAATATTCAACATGATTATTTTATTGATAGTTCATCATTTTTATAGGAGATTAATAAGACGTCGATTACAATAAGAGGAATAGAAATACAAGTAGAAGTCTGACTAATCTTCTTATCCACGACTATGACCCACTGGGACTAATAAACTATAACTCTTAATAACTCTTAATAGGACTCTAACTATAACTCTTAATAACTCTTAATAACTCTTAATAGGACTCTAACTCTTTTACAGATTAGAATGGACTCAACGTAGGACTATGGCAAACATATTCCTTATTAAACTACAAGACTAATGGATATCTCCTTATTGGACTCATTATTGGATGTCTCCTTATTGGACTCAAGGACTGTGTCTTACGAACACATCAGCCTACCATATCTCTTCACCCTCCAGCCCAGTCGGTTTCTCTCTTAGCCTACCCGACTGCTGATATGCCTACACTCCCATCCCATAGGCCCCCAAATTTTCCTCAGCCTTTCCAACTCAAACCAACTCAGCCATTCTCGTTTAAACCATCCCACAGCCCATCACACTCTCCTTCTTGTTTCCACCTTTGTTGACTTTCCTTACTTCTTAGAGGGAAGAAACAGTGATAGAGTCTATGATATCAGTGGCGATATAAGAGATTCGCCAATCTTGTATGACACCGGGTTGTTGTAGAGCTGAGATAACATAATGAGAATTTCCTTCAAGTATCAAACGCTCAAGATTGAGCAAAGTTGCTAACGAGGAGGCTAATTGAGCTCCTAAGGCCTCACCAACATTTGGGGAGCAAATATCAGTAAGCTGAGAGACCATACATGTAATTTTACCTTTACTGTTTCGACACACAGCGGTTTGAGGTGAATAAGTATCTCTGATAGCTGTATCAAAATTAATCTTATACCAATTCAAAGGATGAGAGATCCAATGTTCCACAAGATGAATAAGCTTCGAAGACTAAGCATGATGGTGTTCAAGTGTAATTCTGTTAATAGTCTTTGATATAATCAAAGGGTCTTGAATAGTACCATCATGATAACTTTTGTTCCAAATATTTCGAAGACTAAGCATGATGGTGTTCAAGTGTAATTTTGTTAATAGTCTTTGATATAATCAAAGGGTCTTGAATAGTACCATCATGATAACTTTTGTTCCTATAAAATCATAGTAGATCACATGCTACATTAGCAAATATTTGGAACATGTGTATCCAAATGAGGAATAGCAAGAGATCTACCAGGGAAAAGAATGTTATCAATCCAGTCCAGCGTGTTTAAAAAATTAAAAACCGAGGAATCCAAAGGCCAAAAAGAATTTCTTCAAACAACTCTAGCAAATAAGCAAATAAAGAAAAGATGATGAAGAGAGTTTGGTGCAACCTTACACAAAGGATAGAGATCATCAAAGCTAGATGAACCTATGACAAAGGCAATGCAAGTTTTAGTGGAGATAATATTCCAAGCTATTTTCCATAAGAAAAGTTTAAGACGATCACTCAAATTAAGTTTCCAAATATTTTTCCAAAATTTTCTTGTGTAAGAAATGGAAGGAGTAAATTGATTATCCATGAGTAAAGATAGGCTTAATTAGTGGAAAATTTTCCAGAGATGAAAGGAGTCCAAATATAAGGTGGATTAGGAGAATTGGAAATTTGAATTTTCAGAATCTCCTTGGCCAAAGGAAGATAAAAAATTGAATTAATAAGAGAAGAATTCCATTTGAGATTGGATGAGTCAAAAAGATCAAAAATACAAAGAGAATGCAAATTACGATTTCCAAGGTAACGAGGATGAGGCTTAAAAGAAGAGAGGGTGGAACTGAAGGGTTAGACCAAACTAGCCAATTGGAAATGCAATTAACATGATGACAAGCTCCATCTAAAAGAAGTGGAATAGTTTTGAGAATACCAGTCCAAAACAATAGGGGGAGGAGAAGAAAGAATAGTACTATTCCTGATATATTTAGTCTGAAGCTGCTGAACCCAAAGGCTATCATAATTGTAGAGAATCTTCCAGCCAAGTTTTGTTAGAAGAGCAATATTCATAGTCTTCATAAGCCAAAAACCAAGACCACCAACATCTCAAGGGATACATAAGGAGTTCCAAGACTTGAGAGTCAAATTTCTGATTTTTTTTTTTCTTTGGGGAAGCCCCACCAAAAATCTCTGAAGATTTCATCTAGAATAGTAGTATTAGAGCTAGGTAACATAAACGTACTCATAGCATAAGAGGGAATAGTAGCAACTACAGATTTGATAAGAACAGTATGACCAATCTAAGAAAGAGTTTTAGCTTTCCAACCTTCAACTTTATTGGAGACCTTATCAAGAATATCTTGGAAGGAAGCTTTTTTAGATTTACCGAAAAGAATAGGGTCGGAAGACCAAGATATTTAGAACTTGGAGTAATACAAAAGGGAATTAAATCACATATTCTATTAATGGAAGGCTGGGGAGTATTCTTACTAAAAATAATAGATGACTTTGAGATATTAATGGCTTGACCAAACCTTTTACAAAAGGTATCAAGGCATGATTTGATAGAGGAGGCTTATCTGGTTGTAGATTTTGCAAAAGTAATGAGATTATCTGTAAAAAGAAGATGAGTAATGGGGAGATAATTTCTAGCAATTTTAATATCAATAAGAAGGCGAACTTCTGTGTTTACTATATAGCAAAATGGGTCGCAGCTAAAGTTCACTCTGTTCATATTCCCACACAACCCCCTCCCATCCGAACTATCCAAATTGTAAGTGGGAAAAACCCACCTCTCCCTTTATTTCTTTTTTCTCTTTTCTTTAAATGTACTTCAAAAAAAAAAAAAATGAATACACTTTTTTTTTTTTGGTGGGGTGGTGAAAAATTTGGGTTTTGGTTTTGTCAATGGCCAAAGAGATTTCATTTGATGAATTGAAGATCAAAATTTGGTTTGGGTCTTGTAAACTTCCTCATGACTCCTTTATTTTATTACTCTATAATTACTATTATTTTTGAGCATTTTTTTTTTTCTAACTGATGCAAACTCGTGTACATGTTATACTTGTTCCCACAAGTGGTCTTTCATAGTAAAGGCTAAAACTATTTTCCAACTCTTCATCATGGGAAGAAGAATCATAAAGTTCAAAAATAAAATCAATAGAGACAAAATAAAAACGAAAATGAAAGACAAATTTTAGTTTAAAGTGAATGAAAATTATAGAAAACATAGTTCTATTTATATATCTGAAAGAATGTAACGGTTAGAAAATATGACAAACTTGACTTTTGTGACATGAAAACATGTCTTAGAAAAACTGCTACAACCTATGGTCGTGATAATTGAGGCATGAACTCATTGCCTATGCAAGCTATATGGAAGTGAGTTTTGAAAAAGTCAAAGATGATGGGCTGTACTTGATGGTACACTTTTGTTTTTTTCTGCTTGACTGACTGTGACTCATATCCTCACCCCTGACTTTTTTTGGCTTTTACCTCAAACCTTCTGCCACGTTCACGTTCCTTCCTAACCACCAACCAATTCATCCTCATCACCAATTCCATCAAATCAACGGTCAATAGTTGGTGCCAATGGGACACCTCCTCTAAATTTCTCTGCATGCCACCCAAGGTTAATTTAAACTATTGTCTAATGTTTTCGTTTTTATAAAATAAGATGATCATGTATATACGTCCCGTTTTTGAAGCGGGTGGTAAGTGTCTTTTTTTAATAAATTTTTTGTTTTTTTTTTTTATTTTTCCACATGCCCTCAATTTTGTGAGAGCATGTGAACCCTAAGACGTCCAAAAATAATTAAAATTTATCCCAAATTTTTTTAAAAAACATTTTAATGAAAGTATGGACAGTGGGGGAGGTTGTTGACCAAAGAAGTAAATGGGGGAGGTAGACTAGGGACCACAAAAGGGGTGATGTGTCCTCTGACTTTTCTTTAGTCACTGTCAATGTGTCAGTATTGTTAATTTAAGGGAGCAAATTTGTCTCTTTACTAGGCGGCGGGTTGGGTCCTGTACTCCTGTATGACCTCACCCTTACGCCTGCACTGCGTCATGATTCTCTTCTACATACAATTACTTGCAATTTTTTCGTATATTTTCATTATTCATGTATTAAATTATTAGCCAGAATGACTGAATCTGTTTGTAAACTTTATATAAATTTTCATCTCTGCATGCGTTACCTTCCCACCATTTTTTATTTTTACCTTATCCTAAAATTAAGATATACTTATCCAAAGGTCTCCAAAATTGGATTAAGATTTGGTGCAATACTTTTGTTATTCGATTCGATGCAACACATTTTAAATGAATAATCCAGCCCATATCATAATTTTTTTTTTTCTTTTTAAAAAAATGGTTGTTGAGATGGTTTGGGAGAGATCAAAAGGGATTGCTTCAGCCACCCTCGATGGCCGATTTGAGAGTGGCCGAACCATCTCAACAACTTTTTGTTTTAAAAGGAAACTAAAGAATATCCTTATAGGTGGGCTCGGCCAACATACCTTATTGTCTCAATAATTCTTTCTCACCCTATAAATATAATGTAGCAATTGGATCATACGCGTAGGGCTGTTTAGATACCTAAAATACTGCCCTGCCCGGACATGTTACTTGATGGGGGTGCCAGGCAAGCCCAGATCAACCTCGGCTGGGCCTGAACTGCCCCCAATAACACCTTTGGGCTTTGTGGGCTATTCTAAGGTTAAGAGGGCTCAACTCGATCAAGTTTTATCAGAGCTTATAAACAAATTTGAGAGAGTAGATATTTTAGAGTTTAAAGCTAATATTGAAAATGACATTACAGCATTTATTTTGGAAGTGATGTTAACTTCTCATATATATATATATATATATATATAAGTCATATTCATTTCTTTTTCTTCTTCTTTACCTTGCTGACCAAATTTGACAAAGTACCTTTCTGATGATCTCTTGCAAATTTTGCTCAAAATATTCATTAAAAATGAGTCAATGGTAACTTTTTCCATTCATTGAAGAGGCTACCTCCTATGAATGACCTTTTTTTTTATGGGAACATTTTTAAACTGGACGTGGAAACTCTGCCATTGTTGTAGCTAGAATTACCTTAATTTGCTTGCTTCTTGCATCCAGTTGTATTCAAGTTAGCTTCCGTTATTCAAGATCTCACTAAGCTACTTTGGGATCAACAGTCACACCCATGTCAATATCATTTGCTAAATCCAAAGATCTAGGCCCATTTGTTTCGACGTAAAATGATTTTCGTCGGAAAATGGTTTCAAAGAAATTGATTTTCAGAAAAATGATTTTCGCCGAAAATATTTTCCGGTGTTTGGCACGCACAAAAAATAAGAAAAAAGTTGAATCAAATAGCCTTAGTATTAAAAATATAATAATGCTTCTCATTGAGTATAAGGAAATGCTTGTTCCTTAAATTGAAGAATAACTATTTCTTTCAAATTAAAAGAACTAGTTATTCCCCAATTTAAGGAATATCAATATTCTCTCATGGGCCATATAAATGACTATTCTAATACTATTTTATTCCACCATCTTTTTATTTTCAATGAAAGCTATTTATTTTCTTAATGAAATAGCTATTCTGCGAATCAAACGTAACCTACTTTTGTATCCAACAAAGAGAGAGAGAGAGAAAGAGAACTTCATAAAAGAAACACCTACATCTGCAACTGGAAACGTCCTTCCACCCATTAACTTACAAGCTCATGTTCAAAGCACAGAGATCCCCACCTTAGGCATACAACTAACAATAACAAATGTCAAAACAGTGTCGTCCCTCTCATCTTTTTGTCACCGAAATCATTGAAGGATATCGTCCGACAGAACTGAGGTCACCACCACATTATCCCTGAATGTTTACCAAAGTTAATGATGAATGAAGGATAAAATGTATGCAGATGTGTCAAATATTCAACTTCAACATAAATATAGTTTGTCTCCCAAAGTTAGAGCTAGAAGTTTCATAGAAGCAAGCATTGATTACTCTGCGTCATACAGAAATGGCACACCAGCACAATTGGCTATTAAATTAGCTGGTATTGACATTGAACACTTGTTTGCTACCAAGGAAATGACTTTACTCTTGACCAATGTTTTACTATATTTTCTTCACAGCAAACACTACTTGAGGCAGGGCGCTAGAACGGGTCGTAATAACATATTTGCACTCAAACATTACTATCTATTTTACCACATTTAAATTGACACGGAAAACAATATAACAGCAGAACATCAATGTTAATCATATAAACAACATGCTTATTGAACAAAATATTTTTTGGTAAGTTTGTGTGATAACCATATTAATTATATTAAGAACATTAGATAGGTGCACAAAATGCAAAAAAAAAAAAAAAAAGAAATCTTCTTGACTCTATAGAAGAGGAGTTTAGAATATATAGGCTCTATCAACACAAACTTTTAGAGTAATATCTAAGTGCTTCCCAAACAAAAATACAATTAATATATGACCAACAAATTGATGACAGAGACCCAAATAGATAATTTATTTTGGATTTCCCAAATTGCAATAGAAATTGCAACATGTCAATATTATCTATAAATGTCAGCTACATCTCAAGGTGTTGGTCACTTTTCTTTTTCAAGTATTTCGTGTCTTTTGAATATCTAGAACATTAATAAATATATAGTCAGCACACAAACTAAAGATCATTACTATCTGTTATAAGCATTTTCTATCAATTTCTGTATTATTCATGACTCCATTATAGACTTCTCATGTGGAGCTTATCAGCTTATACAACATACCAAGAAAATGGTTGACATAACTACAAAAAAAAAAGAAAGAGAGAGAGAGAAAGAAAGAAAGAAAGAAAAATGGTTGACATAAGTATTAATCAACATGGGGATCGTTATGATTGCTTGAAAATTCTTGCTAAAGAGTTGGTTAAAATTGCTTAAGAAAAGGACCAGCTTAAATAAATTGTAAGAAAAAGATTCAGTTCACAAAAGAGAAAAATTTCCAATTTAAAAGATTAAGTGCATCCTGAAAACACTTTTAAGTAGCAAACATTAAACCAAGCAAAAATACCAAAAGAATGTGATGTTTTAGAATCTTGTGCTAATTTGATGCGGACTGACACCACTTACCTCTAAATCTACAACTGGTAGGCCTTTTATCTTCACTTAAACCTTTTTTTTTTGAACAGCCATCAAAACCCAAAGCCTAAAATAATGTCAAAGAATATGGACTGCAATTCCTTAGTGAGTTAGATAAACAGTAAACTTATAATAAAAAATTATAAAAAAAAATGATTTTAAGGCAAGAACAGATAGCCTGGAAAGAAAAAATATCAATTCCCCGAAAATGCTTGACTATTTGGCTAAAACCATATGCTATTGTAGTGATTTGGTCTCTCTCTTCTACATCATTTTTATATGAAATATTGCTTATCTAATTCACAATTGTATATAACTTTCAAATTTAATGTTAACAATTGCATTTAACAACCCAATATAATATCATAAATTTTCATAACTTTGTGATTTTGGCCACTGCCAAGTAGCTGGGATGGGCATTATTAGGTTAGTTCTGGTGCTCAAGCATGACCCATGTAAGACAGTAGAGACGTGGATGGACATAAATCCAGCTTTCCATTACTTGAGCAAGTCCTTTGGAATCAAGCAAACCTCTTATAAGTGATTTTACATTTTGCAGTTTTCTATAGTAATTGGATACGTGAGCTTCATAGAAGGCACAGAACTAATAATTCTAGAAGTTATTCATAAAAAATAAATTAATTAATTAATTAATTAAATTAAAAAATAAAAATAAAAAAGAAGAAGAATGCACAGAACTTAACACTAATTGCTTATCTAACATAGCAAAAAGTATTCTACTTTCTTGGAAACTTAAAACATACCTATTTCTTTGGAAGAATCTCTTTGTGAGCTATAAAGGAGAGAACCACATTCCACACAACAGCAATAAAATTAGCAGCAAGGACCTGAAATTGCTGGGGGATAAATCGGAAGTTGAGAAATTGGAAAGGTATCCACAACTTCCAATTTGCAAGAACAGCAGAAAACCACTCCTACAAAATGAAAGACAAGTTCAGAAACAAAAGAAAATAGAAAAGAATCCTGGCAATTGCACTCATTCTAAAGCTCATATGAATAAATGCTTTTTAAACCACCTGCTGAAGCTTTGGTATGACTTGTGATGGCCTTCCTTCTAGTGTCACCAACGTAGATAAGAAAACTCCAATAAATATAGGAGCAAAGAGGAACTGCAATAATACTCCCTCGCATTCAGAGACATAATAACAGGATGCTAAGTGGCATTACAATTTCTTTTATGTAATTTGAGAGACAAATTAGAAAAAATTAGGTCACCTGATCAAGTAGAAGGCGCAAGAATGCACCTGATGCTCCAGGCAATGTTACCAATCGACTCAAATACAAATACCTAAACACAAATCAAGTTGAGAAAATGAAGATTGAAAAATGACCATAGAGGCCACAAAAATATTGGTTTTAGGCGTAGAATAGTAAAATCTTTTTTATTTTGAAAAACTTTTCTACAGTTGCATTGGGCGCATGCTCATTATTACAGACCACCCTTGCATTTGATAACCCAATGGAAGATCCAGGAATAGAAAAAATTAAAAAAATTAAAAATAATAAAAGGCTAATTAAAAATAATTTTTGTATAAAACTTTGCTTATGATGGTGAAGTAGGAAACAAGGAGTGGTTAGCACGTATTTTGATGTCATCGTTGACACCAAAACAAATAGAAAGGGGTGTAAGAAACCATAATTTTCGCATCGCTGGAAATAGGTACGTGATAACTGCATCAATTACTAATGAAAATGCAAAATGCAAGAGAAACCACACCAATAATTATTGAATCATTGGAAAATGCATGGAAGTGCCATAAGAACCCATTAGGTAAAAGTAGTGATCAAGTTAGTATTGCTATATATCCACTTTTCAGGTACAGAGAATGGACTCTGAAGTGTTACCAGAAATGCAATGTGGGACCCACTAACACCAGACCCAACAGAGTAAACAGGAACGTTCTTTTGCAGTCTAGTGATGGCACTTGATCAATCGCAAGCTGAGGCAAAAAATTGTAAAAATCAGTAAACCACACTAATAATTATTAGATCATTGAAACATGCAGTCTGTGGGAAATAGAACTGAAAAACAACAAGTTTTAATTATAACATTATATCTGTCCATATAACAGATGGGACCATTAGTGTCATGAAAAGCAAGAAAAATATGGTTCTAGAAAGGGACAAAACGCAAGATGAAAATGCATAAGAAATCATCACTCACACCTGATATAGGGAAGAATGATGGAAGACCTATAACAAAACAAAAAAATCATCCCAGAGTTTGACTATTTCTCTAAACCCAAAAGCTCCCTAAAATTGAAGTTTGAGGACATGACAACCTAGGCTCGTTTTGTGCAGACGAAAGATAAGTTCAAACTTTGCTACCCTAACTTTCTATTTGGATAAATTAGGAATGGATGAGTACAGAGGGCCGGTAATCTTCAAGAATTCCAATTTTTGGGAATATATAAGGGACAAAATTTCAAAAATTCAGGCCTGCCCTCAGGGACTTTGTTGCTAGTGGGTTCAAAGGTATCTCAATTCTATTTATTACCCCAGTATAAAAGGGACTGGCCATACAGTGATGGCTCTTAAGATGCCTACGAGGATAAATGTGAAGCATTTGGTTGCTAGCCGTCTCTGAGCCTCCAAATTGGGCAACAGATCAGAGTGGAGCCCTTCTTTCTTCAGACCAAAGAAGCTCTACAATGAGGTTTTGATTTTACACTTGTGTACAGCAAAGACGCCTCCTAAATATACCGACCCCAAAGACCCTCATCCAAACCGCTAGAGAAAAGTTGCATCTTCTCCTATTCTTTATTTCTTTCCCTCTTTACTCTTTCTAAAAATAAAGTATATTCATTAAAAGAACCAAGGAGAAGCCAACCAAGTATCAACCATACAAGAGAGGAGAACCAATGACAAAAAAAATCAAAAGAAAATACAAAATCATCCACGTAAAGAGTATGAAATCTGAAAAAAGGGATCTGTATTATGAGCATATGAGTCTGTCATGCATGCATATCGTGTGCTGAAACCATTTAGAGTGCACCTTTGCATAATCTAATTAAGGTCATTTAAGATCTAAACATACTTGGCACAAACTTGTCTACATGAGGCCCGCAACATGAAATTTTTATTGGCATATCACTATTCAACCCTATTTAGGCCTACTCAGTCATCTAGAACCAGGATAAGCTTTAAAAAATTTTAAGCAGGCACACCAATCTGCAACCTCATGTATAGGCATCTCAATTTAATAAAAAAAAAAAAAAATCTCAACAACACTACACTAGGATGCCACATGTATAAACACACTTCCTGAAGAGAAGCCAAAAGATCTATTTAATTGTTAGAACTAAAAAAGAAGCAGGATTTTGGTATAATTGCTTACCAAATATAGGGACAGAAATAAAAGTGAATCAGAAAGGATAGGGGACTTTAGTTATAAAGCAATTCAACTTAAATTTGTGATGGAGTTGAAGTAGCACGTACCTATATATGTGATCAAGTTTCAAATCAACTAATGCGATTACCAACATACCCAACACACAAAGTAAATCATACTCTATCCTAACTATCTAATCAAAATAACGGTACGCAGGGGAAGTGCAATATATATATATATATATATTTTATAACTCCACAAAGAAATAACAGATATCTGTTGCTTTTGTTGATGAAAATAAAAAGAGTGTACCTGGCAGATTAAGTCTCCAATTAAAGTTAAAAGTGCTGATGTCAGAGCTTTTATTGAGACAGGATACTTCGCAAGAAGAGCCAAATACCTGTAATGTGAGAACTTCATGTTGGAATAGCAGAATGTGGATCATGTTGTCAATCCCAAGTTTAAAGGACAAGGCCCAAAACAATTAGCACAAAACTCTGCTTAGATTTTATTCCATAAAAAAATCTAGAACAAAAAACAAAAATTAAATAAAGGGACTGAGGAAAACCAATAGGAACATTCTACAATATTACTCATCTAAGAGGAACCTATAGCACAATTATAAGAGAACATATACACTTCACACAACATATATGATTATGGCATCATATAAAGTGAACATATTAGGATCTGTATTCTGCTATACAGCTAGCTCACTAAGTATCATATATTTGACACTATTCCATCCACAGTTTATCTGCCACCTGCTAAGGAATTTCTTTTTTCTTTTTTTTTTCAGCCAAAAAAACAAACCATAGCAGGTGGCAACTGAACTGAGGATCTCTACAGTGTATATAGTTAGACCAGTAAAATCGCTGTGTGTAAGATCTCTAGCAACATGAACACTACTAATAAGCATCAATAAGAAGATAACATGGCAGTTGTGTTAACTGCTTAGGAGAACCATGCCGGCCTGCCCCAAGTTAACTGCTTCAATAGGAAAACCCTTTAAAAAAAGAGTACCAGTCAGAAACCCAGGGTGCACATACAAAACCTAGTAGTCAATAACCAAGGTGTTAGCCCGGTGCAATAGGCTTTGGAATACATATGTCTCCAGAGACGGCTTTCATTGGTTGTAATATATCTGAAACATTTAGCTTTTAACGTGGCTGTATTACTTGTGAATCCAATGTCACAAGATTTGGATGATAGTGATCTGAACCGAACCCATTCCATATTATTCTACTTACATCACAAATTTGGTACGAAAAAATGGAGCAATGCACGTCTGCACATATATGCATGTAAGCATTCATAAAGGAAAGCGCTAAAAATTTGAGATAAAGGTCGGCTGAGTTTTTAAGAGCTTTCATACGCTGAAATCACTGACAAATGGCTGCGGAATTCCTGAAGAGCAAGGTCTCTAGAAGTTTATAAGAATAGTAAGTTCACAAAGTTACAACCCTATCATCCTTGACGAGGTAGCAAAAATCAAAGTAAAATCTCAACCTACAGCTTTTTCTTATAAAGCAAAGAAATTTACAACCAAAAACTGAGCAACTTGAAATTGCAGTACATTACCATGATAGCAAGGACCTCTTATTTCCACCACCACTATCACTGCCGCCAGCACCACCGCCTTCACCTCTCCCACCAGAATTTCCATCACCAGAACCCCCATATCCACCAGTTCCGCCCGACCCCCCATCCGAGACCGCTGAAACCCGAAAACGGGAAAGACCCAGTGGCCCAAATCCCATTTCAGAACGACCCAAATTCTTAAACACAACTCCATGACCAGAATTCAACGGATAAGAGTAAGACTGGCAAGAAGAACAGCTCTGAAACCGGCTCATCTTAACTGGATTAGCGGGAATTCGGATATCATGACGGAAATGCAAGATGGGTCTACGAGAAAACCCCACGAAACGGTGTAAGAGTGGGGATTTGCAGGTGAGCGATGCTGGGTTTGGAACCATTTTTGGTCTGAAAAAAAAAAAAAGCAGTCTTTGGGAAAGCGTGGAGTTTTGACGTTTTGAAGAGTGTTTGGCTTTGCTTTGGACAGAGTTTGGGTGCTGTGGGCTTAAGCTTTGTTAGAGAACCTCAGGGTGGGGCGGCAGAGCACTGGTCCCAGCTTGTTTTGAAAGTTTGAAACAGTAGGAGTGTGGCAGGGAGCGCTTGGCCTCCTGCGCGGTGTTTCCAGAACCTGGACCGAAGGTCGAACCGTAGGTGAACTACTTGTAATTTAGATGAGTTGCGAAAAATAATTTTGCTATTTATTTTTCAAAAAATGTTCACAGACCTTTATCAAATTAGTACATACCTCAAACCTTTCAATTAAAATAATTATTTTTTAAAATTATCAAAAATTGTCAATATTTTTTATAATAAAAAAATATCCTTATTTAGATAAAACAAAAACTCTAAAAAAAAGCGGAAACTAAAAACTTACAAAAAATAAAAAAAAGAAACAAAAAAGCAAAAACAAAAAATAAAAAATTCCAAAAAAAATATCACCGAATTGGTCAAATTTTTTTTTTAAAAAAAATGTATATGGGTATTTTTGTCTTAGTAAAAATTTGTAGGGTCTTTTTTTTTTTTTGCAGGTCTTAAAGGAACATTGACAATTCTTTAGTAGTTTTGGAGTAGATATTGTCCCAAATAAATGTTTAAGAGATGCATTGTCAATTAAGTGGTAATTTGATAAAGATACTTGAATTTTTCCCTTATTTTTTTATGTTGCGAGAGTACTTAGGAATTGAAGGTGTGTTTGTTAAATGGTTAGAAAGGTTTTTGTTTTAGAATAGTAATAAAAAGTTATTGATGTGATATAAAATAATAAGAATGTTGTGAATTTTTTTGTATGAAAAAGTAGAAAAAAAAACTAAAGTTTTTAGTGTAGTTTTTTATTTGAATAATAATAAAAAGTGAGTAATATGATATAAAAAAATAAAAAAAGTTGTTAAAAAGTGATTGATGAAATATTAAAAGTAGTATTCATTTTATGAAGAAAAAAAATGAGGAAATGTTTAGCAAACAAAGCCTGAGTTCCAATGACAAAGATTTACTCTAAGAAAAATATGGAGAAGGAAAACGCTTAAGTTACAACTGCAAATCCCTCTTGGGGTCCTTCTACTGTGTGGATATTGTTTTTTAAATCAAAAGGGCCCACGTGCTGCAATTCCCATCTGACGACCAAACTTTAACCAAGTCTTTAAAAAAATAAAAATAAAAATAAAATTTTTAAATTTTAAATTTATGCGCTGAACTACGCGGTTTTTTTTTAAAAAAATTTGGATCAAAGTACGCAGGTTCTCTCTAAGTAATATTCTCCAATTTCAAACTCATTCCTCTCTGTCTATCTCATTACCTCTCTCTCTCTCTCTCTCTCTCTCTCTCTCTCTCTCCTGATCTCCACCCTCTACCGACCAGTCTCGGCACCAACGCTCAATCACGCGTGATAGTTTTTTCAGGTATGAGTTTCAAATTTTTTTTTCCTCTCCAAACTCTTCCCTCTCCTCCATGACGCCACCACTAGAGGTTCCCCCACAGTTTGAATCCCACCTAGTTTGAAGAAAGAAAAAAAAAAGATTATATTGTTCTAATTTCTATTTCCTTTTTCTTTGAACCCATATTCAGCCCAAAGGCCTACTTAATAAGCTTAAGTTTTTCCCCCTTCCCTTTCTCCCCGCATTGAATTAAATTAAATAAATAAATAAATTTATTTAACATATGATATAGCATATACATACATTGGTCCTCAACTAGGGTTAGGCCTGGAATTGAAAGCATGTTCAGCCTAACTTTGGGCCACACATCTTTGATAATAGATTATGGGAAAATAGTTAATTTCTGTATAACAATACAGATATTGTTTGTTTGGTATAAAAAATTGAAGATGTGGTAGCTTGGCTTAATTATAGCTATATGGACCTAGGTAAACTAAGATACCTATTAAAAAGTTGGGAAATTATCATACTACCATCTTACGTTCTAGCTTTGTTTGCTCCATGCACTTTTAATTTTTTTAATTCAATTCATGAATTTTAGCCCAACCTCAAATAAAAGTAAACTAAGATACCTATTAAAAAGTTGAAAAATTATCATACTACTATCTAGCTTTGCTCCATGCACTTTTAATTTTTTTAATTCAATTCATGAATTTTAGCCTGACCTCAAATAAATTATACCATTCATGCTTTAAATGATGTCAAATTTGTATTTGGTATAGCTTGTTTAATTGGATTTTCCTGATTTGCTTATTTATGATAGTAACTTCCTAAGATTCCATTTTCCCTATTAAAATTTAAATATCTTGTTCTTATCATTGTCTTTGAGGGTGTTGTGGTAGGATTCCGGGGAGAAATCCATAAAGGAAGATATTCTTCACTGAAAACCCCTGTCAGTGCTTCAAGAACATCAAAATTTGCAATGTACCCCCCAATTGTCCCTTATAAACCCCACGTGTGAAGTAATTTGTCTTTAGTTTTATTTTAGCATCCTTATAACTTGAGCCATTGTTGTGGTTTGTGCAGTAAAGATGAATGACATAACGGATAAAATTGAAGGCTCAACGGAAGATGTTAGGTCCGAGTCAACCCAAAGCTCCGCTACATCTTCACATTAACGCGTGTGCTACTGTGAGCGGCTGATTATTGTGAGAACCGCTCACACAGATAACAATTATAAACGCAGATTTGTAAGCTGCAAAAATTGGAAGGTAAATTCTTAATTTTTTGATTTGTTTTCCCACTGCATAACAATTTTTTTGTTATGATTTCTTTTATAGTGATGAATCTTTGTTATGTGTGTTGCAGATTAATCGTCAGTGTAGTTTTTTTGAATAGGTTGATCCACCAATGTGTGAACATGATAGAAGGGTGGTAAGCCGTTTGATGAAATGACATGACAGTGTGAAAAAAAAAGCGAAACAATGCCAAACTATAGTTGAATTTGAGGTTAGGAAGGTGAAGGCAGAACTGGAGAAAGAAGCTGAGAAGGTGAAGGTATCAATGAAGGGTGAACTTGCTTGGTATCGAAATGAAGTTGAGATCGGTCAGATGAAGGGTGAAAAAAAAAACTATCATACAATTATTGTTTGTTCGTAGATTTTATTTGCAATGTGTTTACTTTTTTTTGAATACTCTAACAAATACTCACAAGGCCGCATAATTGGTTAAATGATGTTGCCCTGAAGTGTTTGTGTCGATGGATTTTTTTGTGGTTTTTTTAATGAAGTTTGTAAAGAAACACAATGTGTATTGTAGCAAAACAAATATGTTTATCAGACAATATATACTTAAATTTGGTGATATGATTTGTAAAGCATGTTTGTAAATCTGTATGTAGTTTTCTGATATGATTTTTATTCATACCATAAATTGGAATGCAAAATAGAAAAAAAAAATCCTACAAATATAACTCATGTGCTCCTCTCTATTGTGATAATGCTTAATTGTTGCAAAAAAACACATTCTCAAAAAGAATATCCGAACAAAAGTTTAGTGTCTATACTTTGTTTAAGCTTCTCCCTAAAGAAACAGTCAATGGCCAAATCATTGCGGAAATATACTGCCATTAACGAACTTTGTTTAAAACTGTGATAAAACTCGGGGGAAGTATAATGGATGAGGATAACTAGGCCCTAGCACGATAAATACGGTTTGACTTTTGATTCGATGTGCTGATCATTCTTTGTCACAAGTGCTTGTCTCCACACTCGGTCTGGTTCATTATTGTCTTACTCTGAGGCATTCACACCCAACACATAAGAATGAACACAGTTATACATATCTCTTAACATTTGTCAAAGTTCATTCTTATCTATTCATCATTTGAATTTCATGCATATTTTGGACACCTTAAGCATTTTTATGTTTTTTCATGTTTAATTTGTTACTTACGTGCTATGGATGAGTTTTTCTTTGATTACTCTATGATTTTAATCGTAACGAACTTAAGCGGAGAATTGTCCTTGAGAGAAATTTTTTTCCTTTTTTATAACAAAAAAATTAGGTTTTCAAAAAAAAAAAAGGCAGATATTCTTTATTGGTGTCCCGATCAACTGGATTTATTTAACCGTTCGACCGGATAGCATGAGACACGGGTTTTTAGTATCCTGATTGACCGAATTTACTTAACCGTTTGACCGGATAGCATTAGACAAGAGCTTTGGTATCCCGGTCAACCGGATGTGCTTAACCGTTCGACCGGATATCATCAGACACAGATTTTAGTCTTTAAAACTTAGGTTTTCAAAAAAAAAAATTCCCTCTTATTTTCTTGCTCTCTTCTCTCTCGCACCCTCTGATCCGCCTAGCGCCCACGTTCTTGCTTCATCAGGTATATTTCTCCTCTTTAGATCATTTATTTTCGTTGCATTCACCTCTTATGCATTTTATTTTATCTTTTCTTCATTATCCACATATCCACATCTCTAAGTTACATTTTCTCTCGTTAGAGTTTCATCATTTTTTTTGTTATTATTTCTTTTGATGCTTCTTGATTATGGTTGTGTTTGGGCTTCCTTGTAAGCATTTTTTTCATGTTTGTAAATTGGGTTTTTCTGAATTCATGGGACTATGCTTCATCTCTTTTTTTGTCTATGCACACCACATGTTCGATAAAATGCCACATAGAGGTATTTCTCATGCTTTTGACTTGGTTCTCTATTACTTGATTTCTTATCAGGTCTTATCATCTTTTCCAACTTTTAAGACATGGCTGACGAGAGTTCTCGACCCAAAAGGACCCCGGTTCGTAATAAGGTCAAGGGCAAACAGACTATTGTGGATTCCCCTTCGGACCTTACTGCTGAACAACAAACAATTTTTGACAAGAAGTTTGTCAATTCAAGCACTAAGAAGATCTATCAAGAGCAGTTTGTCAAACAGAAGGTTCTTATGGAACGAGGTGTCAAGCTCACAAATTGAACTGACAATTTTGCACTTCTTCCTCGTATTTTGGATGAGGGCCATTGGGAATACTTTGCCATTTCTCTCATTTCTGTGTACATCAAGCCAGTTCGGAAATTCTACTGCAATATTACCGGCTTTTCCTCCTCTCCGCCCTCATTCACGACATATGTCTATGGCCGAGAGATACTTGTGGACCCGCCCCTCATTAGCAACATCATTGGCATTCCAATCATTGATGAACCAGAGTACCCTTATGCTAACCCGGAGTTTCCTTCTTGATCGAACATGGGCCGAAAGCTCACTTATCCTGAGAGTATGAACTTATGGCTGACTTAGAATTCGATGATGCAAATAGGGGACATTACTCCTCCTATCACTTTACTAGCACGGATTATGCTCCAAAACATTTATCCACTCCAACATCATTCAGTTGTTATAGTTCAACGTGGACGATTTCTTTATGCCATGGTCACAGGAGCATCTATCGACTTCTACTCTTTTGTCATTCAAGTTATTCGTGATGCTTATAATGACACAGCCACAATTCTTCCTTATCAGGTTCTTATCACTCGGATTTTGGCCAACTTTGAAGTGAAATTTCTTCCATCAGAATCATCAGTCGAAAGTTAATGAACTTTTTTCCAACGCAACCGTCTCTCGCTTCTTAGGGCATGTTTCTCGCAAATTAGGGGTGAAAAGGCGGTTATGGTTAGTGGTTAATGGTTATTGGCTATAACCGCAACTGCAACCGCCTTAAGCGGTTACTCTAAAACCGTAACCGCCACCGCACCGCCTAGGGCGGTTAGCAGGTGCGGTTATAACTGCCGGTTAGCAGTTATAAAACGTAAAACCGTCCTGCTATAACTGTCTTTGCTAAAATTGGGCTTGTTTTGAATTTTGGGCCGATTTTTGGGCTCATTTGATTTTTTTGGGCCTATTTTCTTGTCTTTTTCAGGGTTGAGTTGGGCTGAAGCATTATAAAAAAAAACTCGATTTTTTTTAGGGCCCATCTTCTTGTCTTTTTCAGGGATGATTTGGGCTGAAGCATTATAAAAAATTGTGATTTTTTTTTTTTGCCCATTTTCTTGCAAGAATCAAAACATCACAAGACAGCAAGGTCTTTCGGCTAACTCCAAGAACAAAAACCAAATATCAAAAAACAGCTAACCAGCAAAACAGGAATATCAATCGAATAGAATTGAGAAGCAAAACACCACAAGAACACCCAATTGGCAGAGTGGAGAAACAGGGCACAACTCACACATACAAACTGAAATTTCAAACACTCGGGTAGAACCTAAGCAGAACACACACACACCATTTGGCCACACCCACTGAAAACAGAACACACGCACACAACTTAAACCCATAAATAGCAAACCCATAATCAAAAACTCACTCGGTTAACATCAAAACAGAGTATACACAACCCATTAAACTTAACCAAAAATCAACATTTAATAATCATAAAATCAAAATACCCAATTGAAAATATACATAGACTTAACATTAACATGTAACCATTTAACATCATGGAGGGCTTAAATAATATCAATTGATTGGGTTACAAATATATTACAGTCAAAGCTTTCCTTATTGCTTAGAAATATTTTAGCTCATCCAAAATAATGCAAAAACTAAACGGTCACAACTTTGGTGTCCACTATATATACCTGGCCTTCCAGTTGTTGTTTTTAATTTAAAGATTGCAAAGAAAAGTCTTGTGAAGAGCGTAGAAGATGAGTCAAACAAGCAAAGCCTTTGTGTCATCAGATCAGCCCAGCAAAATATGAAGAACCATCACAGGTCCTCGTCCCAGGCAAGCAAAAGCCTTTCTCCTTTAAGTTCTGCAATGGTTTTAAGCAACGCAAAAGAGCAGAAACTGAAGCAGTCAGAGGAGTCTTTGAAACTTTGAAACCCTAAAAAAAAAAAAACCTAGTGAAGAGGAATAAAACCTTACCTGAAGGCTGAAAGTGGGGGAAGAAAATGGGGGATTGACCTAATCGGACTAAAGTGAGGGAGAGACTAGGGCTGTGCGGTGCGGCTGAGCGTTGGCCGTTGAGAGAGTGAGGGAGAGACTAGGGCTGATTCGGCTGAAAATGGGGGATTTTGGATTTGGATTTTGGGAACAGTCTGAACAGAGATGAGAGATGAGGGGAGGGCAGTGCGTGAGTTGTGAAGCGTGAGGCTTGGGGCTGATATATATATATAAAAGGCGGTTAGCGGTGGTGGGGCGGTTATAACCGCCTCGCCTTTTCAGCCCTATCAAAAGCGTCAACAGGACATTGCGAGTGGTACTATTGGTGAGAGTTATCCTGATGTTGCCACTGAGTTTCGCCCCTCCTCGAGTACTGGTCCTTCCCGTGTGTAGCATTTGGTTCCATCTGAGTCATTCGTAGAAATTCTGCGTCTTCTCCAGTCTATCAATCAAAACCAGACCAAAATGAACACACGCTTGGATAAACTTGAGAAGACTGCTGACACATAAGCTACCCAATTAAAGCAGCTTAAGCTAGATATCAACAACATATTGGGTCATGTTATGCCAAAGAAGACCACTCCTCCGACTGCCACCATTGTTATCCAACCTATTCACTCTCGTGGTTCAAGCTCTTCCACTGCTCCGGCATCCTCAACCGCCTCTGGATTTGGTGATGAAGATGAACAGATGGTTGACATTGCCACTAATGATTAGAGCTCTTCCCTGCCTCCTGCTGATGCTGCAATTAATCAAGATCGATCTGAATCTCGGTCTAAACATCAGCACGATGGTTGAAGTTTGTTATTATTTCCTTTGTTATTCAGGAAAAAAAATGGGAGTAATTTTTTGATATGTAATCCTCAATTTTGATGAACATTTTGTTATTCAGGGACACAAAATGCTAAGTAATTTCTTGATATGTAATAACCAATTTTGAATGAAGTGCTTGTCATTATGAACTTTAATTGTGTTTTGGGATCAAAGGTTTTTTTATTACCAAATTGCCAGAGCTAGAGTTTGTTAGTTTATTGAATTGGCCAAATTCGGTGTCCCAAAGAAGTTTTTGTAATAAGTATTTTTTGGATAATATGTTTTGGTTGTTTTTATAATTTTAATTTTTTTACTTGGTGGTGTTTGAAAAGGTTAGGTGCGTTCGACCGGACATAGTTTATTCAGTCATAGAGAACCCCGTTTACTCAGCCGCTCCAATTGGCGTTCGACCGAACATAGTTTATTCCAGCACAGAGAGCCTCGTTCACTCAGCCATTCCATTTGGCGTTCGACCGACCAGGCTTTCAGGCTACTCAAATAGCCCCGTTCACTCAGCTGTTCCAATTGGCGTTTGACCGTACATATTTTATGTGACGACCCGATTTTATAACGTATATTTTTTTTTTTGAAATGAAATCGCATCATCACAGTGGCGTATGTGCGTACAAGCCATCATTATCTCATAATATGAGCATATCACATCAGAGTAATCATAACATTGCAGCAGAAACTAAATAAATAACACTGTGAGAGTAACATAACTTGGAGCTGACATAAACTATATACAACAGTATTACAACACCTGCTATACAACAAAAAAAATGCTATCAAAAATGCCACATGCGGCATAGCCAAAGTATATCATTCTGTTTCTACATATACAACAACATGATGTACAACAAAAACTAGATTACACATGAGTCTAAACAAAATACCAATAGGCGTACATCGCCCTCAGTCATGGTAACCCAAATGCGCAGCCACAGGATCATCATCCTGATCCACGGTACCTGCATCAACAACATCCTCTGAGGCGATCATGGAGTTAACCACATTCGCCCAAGCGGATATATGAGTCCACGGTCTCAATGGTATAAGAAATCACTAAGTTTTCACAATGAGCCAATCTTTTGTTTTCTACTTAGTTTACAGTAACAGCTACATTGGGTTTATAAAATATCTTTCAATAAAGCATGGCGTAGCTGATGAAGTAAATACCATAGTTAAGAAATCATTTGAAACATAACACTTTTAGCATAATTAAGTCATATAAAATCATCATATGCAACCAGGTGTAGACATATACATAAGTTCTTTTCCATTGAGACTCTTAGGTATACCAATACATCTAGCATGAAATTCCATAAAACATAATACATATACATTCTCAAAATCATAAACTTGTCATGCATGCTTTCACAATCATACACTTCATAATATAACTTTAAACTTTCATAAGGGCATATCCCCTTTCATTTTCATAAGAGCATATCCTCTTTCATTTTTTTATCAGGGCATATCCCCTTTCATTTTCATAAGGGCATATCCCCTTTTCATTTTCATAAGGGCATATCCCCTTTCATTTTCGTAAGGGCATATCTCCTTTTCACTTTCGTAAGGGCATATCCCCTTTTCACTTTACTATCATCAGGGCTAATTGCTCATTCGAAAACATTTCACTTTACTATCATCGAAGCATTACACTCTTTCGAAAACATTTCACTTTACTATCATCCGGGCTAATCACCCATTCGAAAACATATCATTTTGCTATCATCGGAGCATTACACTCCTTCGAAAACATTTCACTTTACTATCATCAGGGCTAATCACCCCTTCGAAAATATATCATTTTGCTATCATCGGAGCATTACATTCCTTTGAAAACATTTCACTTTACTATCATTAGGGCTAATCACCCATTCGAAATCATACTCATTCTCATGCAATAAACATTTCTTTTTCTTTCTTTCAAAATCATGTAATCTTTAACATCATTTCATAATCAGATTTCATCAAACATTTTTAAACATATTCAAAGCATCAAAATATCATCATATAAAAATACTAACATAACATACAATTGGCTCGAATATAATAACATCTTTGAAAGCATAAAAATAATATATTTTCTCAGTGAGTAATTATACTCACCTCTCGTAGTCTGCTTAGAAATTCTTCTTGTCGTTTATAAAATTCACTGCAATTAATTACATCCACGCGCGACAATGTATTAGTTTAAAACTATTTTTAAAACCAATATCTAGACCACTTATTTATTTTCCTTAAACTCTGTCTAAAAGTTTAGCATAACGACATATACTTAAAATATTATAATGCTATTCAGGCATTATAATGGCATATCTAAAATATTATAATTTCACTTGGCATTATAACTACATAAATTAAATCCTAGCAAATAGAATTGACATAAGCTAGGGATAAGGGATTACTACCTGCACTCCCCAATTAAAAGCACCAAAGCTTGAGGACAACACCCATTTCTTTTTCTTTTTCTTATCACTTCTCCCTAACTTCTAGGACAGCACGGCAATGGGCTGGAAGGAGCATAATTTTTTTTCGCTTTTTTCCTATAACTACAAGGGCAGTACGTACATGGGAAGAAGATGTATTTTTTTGTTTTGTTTCAAATGAAGCCAAAACAGCCCCTCATGGACGCTCCAAGCATAAGATAAAGGCTGGACAGCTTTCTTTTGCTTTCCAATTTTTTTACTGCACGTTATCACCATGCATTTACACAATACACAGCTCCCCACTCAAAGTTACAGCACACTCACACATAGTAGTCCACGTATATATATATATAGTGTGTGTGTGTGTGTGTGTGTGTGTTAGTTAACACATTTATTCTATAACTTTTGATTCTTTTAACACTCCAAAAAATTATTTTTCTTTAAGCGTATTATAAATTAATCACTACCCAATTTAACTAAGAAACATATAATTAAACATTAAATATATTCTTCCGAATATATTTGACCCATCTTAACATCATAATTTTCACCAAAGTGTTCTTAGTCGCCTTAATTAAATCCTTGGGTATTACATTTTATTCAAACACAAAGAGCCTCGTTCACTCAGCCGTTCCATTTGGCATTTGACCGGAAAATTTTATTCAGCCACACAGAACCCCGTTCACTTAGCTTTTCCATTGGCGTTCGACCAGTAAATTTATTTATCCATAGAGAGTCTTGTTCACTCAGTCGTTTCAAATGTTGTTCGAGGGATATATTTTATTCAAGCACAAAGAGCCCCGTTCACTCAGCCGTTCCAATTGGCGTTCGACCGGCATATTTTATTCAGCCACAGAGAGCCCTATTCACTCAGCCATTCTAATTGGCGTTTGACCAGCAAATTTTATTCAGCCACAGAGAGCCCTTACCCGTTCTAAATGGCGTTCAAACCAGCAAATTTTTTTTAGCCACAAAAGAGCCTCGTTCACTTAGCCGTTTCAATGGTGTTCGACCAGCAAATTTTATTCAGCCACAAAAGCCCTATTCACTCAGCCATTTCAAATGGCGTTCACCTCAACTATTCTAAATGGCGTTCGACCGGACATTTTATCAAGCATAGAGAGCCCCGTTTACTCAAGCCGTTCCAAATGGCGTTCAACCAGCAAATTTTTTTTAGCTACAAAGAGCCTCGTTCACTTAGCCGTTTCAATTGGTGTTCGACCGGCAAATTTTATTCAGCCACAGAGAGCCCTATTCACTCAGCCATTTCAAATGGCGTTCGACCGGACATATTTTATTCAAGCACAAAGAGCCCCATTCACTTAGCTGTTCTAATTGGCGTTCGATCGGCAAATTTTATTCAGCCATAGAGAGCCCTGTTTACTCAGCTGTTCCAATTGACGTTTGACCGGCAAATTTTATTCAAGTACAGAAAGCCCCGTTCACCCAACCGTTCCAATTGGCGTTTGGCCGAACATATTTTATTCAAGCACAGAGAGCCATGTTCACTCACCCGTTCCAAGATCCGTTTGACTGCCATGCCTTGAAAGGCTTTATTTCAGTATGTTAACTTATCCCGGTTGATCAGACCACTTTCCCGTTCGACCACCATGCCTTGAGAGACCTTATTTCAGTATTAAAATTCAGGAATCATTTTTTGGTTGCTGTAGGACCAAGTTTTCCTCACCTATTCGACCCCCCCTTATAGGTGTTATTTGGAGTCTATTTACTATCTTCAATCTGAATAGGATGAGGTTTTATGTTCGTATAAATACTATTTGATGCATATATAAAATGGGTTTTCGAAGCCACCATATTTTGCATCTTTAAGGACAATTTTGATGACATATGTATATGCTTGTTTTTGTTAAGATAAATAAGAGGGAGGAAAAGATAATATATTTTAAGAAGATAATGAAGCAGATCCTTACAAATCCCATGAAAGATGATAGGTAGAAATCCTAAAAAAAATCATATTGTTCCATTTACGATGGACACTATTAGTACATGAGAATTTAAAAAACATTGAATCTGGTCAATGATCAAAATAAAGTAAAGTAATCTACAAACATTGATTCATCACTACTTAATAGTCAAAACAACATAATACATTGTCATGTTCCTCAGTTAACCCCACACATGAGCATAAAATTGATGACATGTACGAGAAAACAGATAGTTGGGAGCTCAATACTATTAATTGTCATTAAGGTACATCGATTGTTGAGTATAACAAACACTTGATATAAGATGGGCTTCACATGCATTGCAAACCCTGGGTCGGTTGGGATAATGGCATTGGCTACAGCTGTTATCCAAACGAAGTTTTGATTTGAGTTGTTACTAATATCAATAGCTAATTACCGCAAAATGATTATCAGTACTCCTTGGCTCAAGAAATGAGGAATTATCGACAGTAGCCACCGTAGATTAACCTTAGAAGAAAGATTTTTTTACATCAATATCATGCAAAGCTACAGATAACATTGGGCGCGTTTGGCAACAGCCTGGGATTATACTGTGGAGGTCTGTACTGTAGCAAACCTAACGCGCTACAGTGAAACCTGCTAGTGAGGAGACGTTGCCGTATCTGAAAAGCATGCAATTTTTGCCCGTTGAGACTCCCTTCCCAAAAAAAGAAACGGACCGTGCGATGATGGACTTATGTTTTTAGATCTCATTTTCAGCCTTTGAGATGCCGCATAGGAAAGGAGAGCCACACTGCAGACCACTCTTCCGTAAAAACCCAAACCCACGCATTTGTTAAATTTTCATGCGCCTTCGTCTTCCACTTCCAAAGGGAAAATCTGGCTGTGGCTCATCTTCAACCCAGGCGTTGATTCCGCCATTTTCAAGCGACACTATAGCTCGTCTTCAAAGGTTCAGATCTGCAACACTAAGAGCACCGTAAGCACTCCAACCAAAGTGAGTTTTTCGCTCTTAATTTCTCTTTGAATCTGCTTTGTTTGTGTTTGGAAATGAGTGTTTTGAATTTCAGATTTGGGTTTTTACCGAAGGTTTGGGAGGGTTTTTGTTGCTATTTTAATGGGTTGCCTCGCTTAGGATCTGCTGCTGCTGCCGGCATTGAAAAATGCAAGGGCGTTTAAATTTCGACACCCATATTCACCTCCCAAAAATTTCTAACTTTGTCGACGTTTTTTTTTTTTAAAGTCCGTCTGTTTCTGTTTCAGGCTTTTCAGCCTTTCAGATTAGGTCAAAAGAAAGCTACAGGTAGAAGAAGGAAGAGGGAAGAAGATGATTCTTTTATTTTTATAAAAAACGCAGCGTTTAACTAAAGGTCAAAACGCTCGTTTTTAGATTTGAAACAAGACAAACAGTTAAATACTTAAATGTGTGCGGCGCTGTCATACACTTGAGATTTTTTTTTTTTTTAAAGAAAAAAGAAAAAAGCAGTAGAGCACCGACTGAAGACTTCTAGGACTTTTAAAAAAAAATCCTAAAGGCTTGCGGTGCAGACTTTACACATTTACTTTATTTATTTTTAATTTTTTACTTTTTTTTTTTCTACTCAGTATTCTACCTTCTTTTTTTTTTTTTTAAAAAAAAAAAGCACACGTTATACACCTAAGAGTAAGAGCCGATTTGAACCAACGTCTCCTCACCAGCAGGTTTCACTGTAGCGCGTCAGGTTTGCTACAGTACAGACCTCCACAGTATAATCCCATGTTGTTGCCAAACGCGCCCATTATGTAATATATATTATCGAGTTTGTGCACATTGTTAGATGAAACAATTTCACCTATGAGTATAGTCAAGACACAATGGACAAATCACATCTCTATAGGACTACCTTAAAAGCCTTTTCAAAATTGTGTTCATATAACAATTGAGATAACTTATTTCTTGGATCAACCAGTACTCCAACCTAAAGTGCACATAAGACAACACAAGGTTTAAAAGGAATTAAAATAAAATTGAAACACATAAATTTCTTGAAGTAAATCGTCAGATTTGGTTCATTGTATGATATATGTTTATACTTGAGTACAATTTATACGACAATATTGATCATCAATTACTGAAGGTAATGGTGTTTGTCCTGTGTTCGCTTGATCTTGCGTTACTTTCGAGGTCTACATAGAAAAATAATAGTTAAGTATTTATGTAATTAGGTAATTGTGTTTATAACAACACGGAAGAAAAACTTATTTGGGGCATGCAAACGTGTTGCCAACCTATTTTTTCTGCTCCTTGGTTTGGTATTCTTATCAGTCGCATCCTTCTTTCTTGCTTGATCTTAAGTTGCTTTTGAGGTTTATATAGAAAAATAATAGTACGGTATTTATGTTTACAGCAAAACAACAAGAAAAACTTATTTGGGATATACAAATGTATTACCAACTTGTTTTTTCCTGGTCCTTGGTTTGGAATTGTTGAGCATCGCAGCCTTCTTTCTTGCTTGTGACTTATTCACATTTTTTTTTTACAATGGACACCATTCTTGTTGACTTTGGTCTCCCTATACATTTAACCTTAATAGGACTAAGCATAATATTACTTTGCACTGCCGGACCGTCTTTACTTCATACAGCTTCATTGCAGCTTGAAGATGCCATCCCAAATGAAAAGTATTGTTCAATGAATGGGTTCAGACATTATTTTATTGAGTTCCTCAGCTAACATATCAAGATTTTCCTCCATCAAATTGTATTTTTTCACGCTTTTTTATGCACGCGATGCTAATTTATCAAATTTCTTGCACAATCTATCATATCTTTCTTCATCAGGGTCATCTCCAACACCATCATAATTACTATTAACCAAAGTGTATCTTCGCTTTATGTCCTTCCTCCATCAGGGAAGAAAATATTTCAGTGGCAGCTTTGAAACTTCGTTTGACAGTAAGACAGAAATGACATATCTGCACAAAATACCTATTGTTTCAAACAATGCATAACTACACTTCACTTCTACTTTTTCATTGTAGTAAACACAATATTTTGCACTTTTTACGTTTTTATCAACGACACCAAGTTTAATCACTTGATAAGTAGAAATTGCATATTCACTACTAAGACAAGAGTTATTACAAGAGACAACTTGCACAAACTCCATCTGAACTTTTTTAAACTTTGCATGGGTATACACTTCTTGAAATGATTTTTCTAAAGGAAATAGGAAATAACATTGAATCGTGCGATTCAAATAATCTAAATAAGATTTTCTCTCTCTCAACCATTCTCCTTAAAGCATTATCAAATTGATTAACAAATTCCTTAAGCGTGGTCTGTAAGTGCACATAACCATCAAAAAATGAATTCATACTTTTACTCCGTTGCGTAGTTTTTATTTTAGTCCAAAATGTATCGTTCATATATACCAGCACTCAATATGTCCACTCACTATATAACCCACGCAGCCATACGTTATCCTCAAGTTGATAAGTCTCAAGTAGAAATTCCTAATTTCTCTCGAACTCTTCATAGGTTTAAGAATCATACACACAAGTATTTAGGGCATTCCTAATGCCATTGAATTGCGCATGCGCATCCAAACTTTTCTAGTAGTTTTCTCATAATGTGCGACAAACAATATCTATGTTGAGTTGTCTTCGAGAAAACTATTTCAATTGCATTTTTCATAGATCTAGCTTGATCTGTTACAATTGAACCTAGAGCTTTGTTGTTCATGCAAACTAACCAAGCATTAAACAATCAAACAAATGTTTATGTATCCTTGTTTGATATTAATTCTTCCCCCAAAAGTATTGAATGACCATGATGATTCACACCTACGAAAGGAGCGAATGACATGTCATATCTATTGGTCAGGTACGTTGTGTCAAACGTAATGACATTCCCAAAGAATTCATATGCTGCCCTACTTCGTGCATCTGCCCAGATTACATTGCGCAATCTAGAATCATCATCCATATCCATCACATAACATAAGCCTTTATTCTTATTTTGTATTTTCTTGAAATAATCACAAAAGGCTTGACCACCTCCTTTGCCAAGCCGTAGCTCTCTTGCTTTTTCAATAAATTTTTTTGCATCTTTCTCCCCAAAAAGAAGATTCTCATACCCCACCATTTCAACCACTAAAGTGTTGAAATTCTTACTTGTACGTATTCTAGCTATATCATTTAACACCAACCTTCTTTTTACAGGATCGTCTATCTCCTTATTGCATCTAAAGAACCTTGCTTTTCTTGGGCTTAAGACATGGTTATGCTTAATCACAACTTTAGTCAAATATCAATTTCAATTGTCTAAGAACATAACACAAATCTTAGCTTTATATTCAGTTCTAATTGTTGTTGGGACCGCCTTTGAAGTATCAGCTCTGCTTTTTCTTGGTTTGCCTTCACGACTACATGTAAGGGTTATGTAATAGACAATATCATCATCCTTTTTAATGCCCCTTTTTACCATAGTAAAACCAGTTTGCTTAGCATACTTCTTATAGTAGGCAATAACTGTTTTTAATAAACTAAACGTCATTGAAACCGTAGGTTCTTCAACTTTATCATCATCATCATCGATCATATCATTTAGTGTGCCATTGTCGACTCTATCATCAAACTCCTCTTTGTCAGCCAAATCTAAATCACATTCATAATTGATGGGTCAAAGTAAAATAAGTATAAGCTAAATAACAACGTAAACAAAGGTAAAAAGACTAACCATTCACAGGGTCATATTCGTCGGTTAACTCATTGTCATTTGGACCGTCATTGCTAAGAGATTCAACTTCGCCATCATTCTCTAGGTGTGAGCTTGAAACGTCCATTTAGGAGAACAAAATGTATCCACAATGAGTAGCTGAAAAAGCAAACATAATGCATGTAGTGAAAAAAAAAGCCACAGTTATCAATCTTTATTAATAGCCACAGTGTTTATACGACATTAGATAACTTAAACTACCATGGCAAAAGTCTGGTTATTTTGTAATATTTAGGTGTCCTTTAGCCAACATTTGCTATTTGCTTATAGATAATTCAAAATAGACATCTACTTTAGTATCCATTGCTCTTTTACTTATAAAATTATCGCAAACTCCTCCTCTTGCTTGCTATTTTATTTTTTTTTGGCGGACCACAGATTCTTCAGTTACAAAACTTTTAACAGAAGAAAAGTGAGTCTATATTAAGACTTAACCCTATTGAGTTAGTGATAAAATTCTATATTTCAAACTACCATAGGGTCCGAAGTACAATAGGATCAAGCGTGGATGATGAAATAATAATAGTGATAACAATCTACAAAAATAACTGTTCAGGTATACTAAAATGCTAAGTTTCATAATTGACAAACTCTTCTCCTTTCAGCAACAGAAAAGTGTAACAGTAACAAAATACGAATTATAGGAAATTGCTTAATCTTCAGATTAAGAGGGCTGACACTTACGTTTGAGACAATGCGTCGAAAAGGCTCTAGGCCTCGCTGGTGACACCCACGACTATCCTCTCAATCTCTGTCTCTGCTTGTCTGCAATCAACCTCATCAAAAAAATCATTACCATTCAACAAAATCAGCAAGAAATACACAAATAAAATAAAACCCCATCTAATCTTTATGCATGGTTGAGAGGAAAAAAAATATTGAAACTTATACCTCAAAAAACTATCACGCGTGGTTGAACATTGATGCCGGGACTGGTCGGTGGAGGGCGGAGATCGAGAGAGAGAGTTACCACGGTGGCTTGGTGGTTGGCGGAGGGATGCTTGGTCTGGAGGAGTGAAATTTCTAAGGGGAGTGAGAAAGAGAGGAACAAGAGAGAGAGAGCGAGACAGGGGGGTATTTCATTTCAAATTGAGGGGAATATGAGGGGGGGAGATCCCGCGTATTCCTAAAGGGGAAATTTTAATTTTAATTTTTTTTTTTTTTAAGAGCTAGTTAACCTGGGTTGGGTTAACCAGCTCAAAATTATAAAAGAAGGCATCATCGTCATTCATGTAAGAGGTGGCCCCAGGATTGATTTAAAAAATAATAATGTATAGTAGAAGGACCCGTAGAGGGATCAAGCATCCCTCTATGGAGAATATTAGTCCAAAGCTTTGATTAGACCTCACTCTTCATTGGAAATTGCAAAAGTGTTGGCTTTCCAAATCTATGCATTGGAATCTTTGGACCATATTTGGATGGTCAAAAACAAATTAGTCCATTGAAGGGGCTCTACTCGATCCCTACCCTTTTGTTTTTTTTGCTCGATCCCTACCTTAGTTTGAAGTCCATCCTCTTAATAGTCAAGGCTCACTTGAAAGCCTGGAAGGATGCTTATCCTTCTTCAGATGATTGGATCCTTCCTCCACATGCATTATCAAGGCTAACTTTGATGAGGCAATGCATCATCTTTATTGTGTTGTTGCAATTGTTCTTGGTGACCATAACAGGCCTATTCTAATTGTCTACACAAAAAAAATGCCTCATGCTGAGGCCTTTGTGGGGAGGTTCAGGTTGATCTCCTTGCAGCTCATCTAGCCAACTAACATGGCTACCCCTCTATCCAGCTTGAAGATGGCTCCTTTTTAACTATTCTGACAACCAGCAAAGGCCACCTTTTCACATATTAGCCGTGCCACTGTGTGCCTCATCATTTGTGACTTTTACAAGCATCTACCTTTTTTCTGTTAGAGAAGTGAATTGTTTTGAAAATTTCAAGATATGTCAATTCTCAAGCACACATAATTTCAAAATAGGCCGCTTCCAATCAAGTGTTTGGAAGCATTCTCACTTATTTTCCTTTTTATTTATTTTATTAGGATTAAGAATGAGAAAGACTTCTTTGTAATCCTTGCTCTGTTTTCCTAATTTGAATAAAACAAAAAAACCATTTGATCCTATTGGTTTGAGATTTCGGTTTTGAAATATTAAATGATTTGTTTGTTTGGAGTTGTTAGTTGGAGATTTTTTAGTTGTGAGTTATTTTAGATTCAATAGTGAGTTATAATTTTAAATGCAAGCCAAACGGCTTAAACCTAGAAATTATTTGAGATTGTATTTGAAAATAGAGCTTTTAAAGCAACAAAAAAAAAAAGGAAAAAAAAGAAGCTTTTGAACAAAAGCTTTATTTTTAAACTTTTTTTTAAAGTGTGTTTTGCTCAGTTTTAAAGTTAAAATTCAGAGAAGCACTTTTGAAATTTTTTACCAAACATTTTTTAAGTATTAAATGTACTTTTCAAATTTCTAATGCAATTCCAAAAATGCTGCTAGTGAGGGGAAGTTTAAAATTAACTGCACGCATTGTAGTTTTTTGTGATTGTAGTTTGATTTCTAATGTTTGAAATGAATTTGCATGAATTTTTTTTTACTGGAATTCAAACTTTTAGTTGAAAATATTTTTTGAAAAAAAATATTTATTTATTTTCCATTTGGTTGATACCTAATCAAAATGCAAAGCAGCTTTAAAAAACAAGTGTCGCGGGAAGGGAGTTTTTGGTCCCAAGAATCGACTTCCCGGAAATTAGGCTGAAAACCAGTCCCACTTTATTTGCCTTTCAACAATCAGCAGCACTCCGCGGCTTTTACTGGGAAGCAAAATCCATACATTCCAGACCTAAAAGCTTAACATGCCTTCGTTTCCTCCGCCTGGTTCCGTCACCATCTGTGAAATCAATCGAGACCTCAGTATTCACTTCTCTCTCTCTCTCTCTCTCTCTGTGTGTGCTCAGTTGCATAGAATTTTAGGGTTTGTGATTCTGAAAAGAACAGTGTTAGAACTAATACTGACGCAGAGATTCTGCAGTTACCGCGGAGAATTTGTCGGACGATGGAGCCAAGGACACTTACGGCAAACTTCTTGTGAGTCATCGTAATGCTTTTACGTGTATGCGTTTATATGTTTGTTTATTTAAATCTATTCCTCTATGTACTCGGTTACGCCGGTGTGAAATTTTTTGAGGTAATTGGATATAGGGAATGGTATTCAGCCCGGTTCCGTTTCAGTCCGATCAAACTGCGCCGGCGAGTTTTGAGCAGGACGCAGAACAACAAGAAGGAAGGATCACCTCTGATAGGGCTCAGAGAAAGGGTTTAGTGGAAGCATTGCAGGGAATTTTCAATCGCTCCATCAAATGCCTCTTTCATCCTAATGATGTATGGCATTTTTCCCAGTACACTTATAATTTATGGAAATAAATGCTCGTGTGACTTACAAGTAAAAGATTTTCAGTTTATTTTCCCTTGTCCCCTGTTTGAATAGAAAAAAAAAAAAAAAAAGATTTTCATTTTACCGGTTCAACTACTACTTGGTCGAACAATATGATTTTAATATAAACATATCTTCTCTTGAAATCAAGGGAATTTAGATGTTCTAAAATCATCATGAGGATTGGTAAATGATGCCAATTTGGTGGTGGATCTGCATTGCCTTATGTAGGCATGCGGTGCATTAAGTGTTATGTTTATGAATTATCAGTATATCACACGGCTTGCTGGAATGTATTAGACAACTTTAGAACTTTATTTTTTACTGTTCTGTTCATTTAACTGAATGTTAGCATTCTGCGGAATTACACTCGAGAAGCACATATTCTAGAAAGTGGTTAAGGCTTTCTTGGATTTGTGTTCTCACATTATAAGCTTTACAGGTAAACTTGTTACCAGAGGTTGATCTTCATGGAGTAAGCTGGCACCAGCATAAGCATATTATTGCATTTGTATCCGGGCCGAATCAAGTTATAGTTCGTGACTATGAGGATTCAGGTCTGTAACTTATGCAGGCTGTCAATAAGTTATCATTTTTCCCACAGCATGAGTTGCTTCTATGCTAATTTCGTTGGTGTCTTTGTTGTTTTAGAGATTTCTCCTTTTACCTTATATCCAATGCAATTTATAATCTTAACAGAAGGGAAGGATCCCTGCATGCTAACCAATGAGTTGCAAAGAGATGTTAAAGTACTTGAGTGGAGGCCAAATGGCGGAAAGATGCTGTCTGTAGCATGCAAGCAAGTACCATAGTTGTCACATTCCGCTTGTTGAAATTTATACGTTCATATTAGGCTTTTATGGTAGATATGCTATAAATTCTTAATCTCCATGTCATTTCTCAATAATTGGATCGAATGTAACTTTCAGGGGTGGAGTATGCATTTGGGCTGCTTCTTACCCAGGCAATGCAGCATTGGTGAGATCTGGTGCTGCTTCCTTCTTTGGAACCATCTCTAGAGGCTCTGGAGGGCAATATATTCTGGTGGATTTTCTTCGAAATCCTAACGATGAACAGATTAGTGCACTCTCATGGAGTCCAGATGGAAGATATCCAAACCAATTCCAGAACTTAATTAATATTAGTTCCGTTTATTACATGAATTCTAGATATCATACTCATTATCATCATTATTATTGCTTGTACGCGAACTGTGGTTATCTTCTCTCTTATGCATATGGCAACTTTTAATCAAACTTTTTCCAAAAGTTGCTTAGACTTGTAGTAGTACTGAGATATTTCATATTTGAACAAAGACCTCTTATTTCTGATTGTGAGCCTTAATTTGTTTTTTGACACTGTTTTTATGCAGCAGAAGTAGGCTTTACACATATTATTTTCCCTACAGTTTTGTTAAGCAGTGTAATGTAGAAATTCCTTGACCTATTTTCACATATTTGGCATCTGCCTCTTATGAGAGCTCAGCATTTACCATATGGGATGTTGCTCAAGGTATAATAACAATTTTGTCCCTTGTATTGTTGCTATTTCTTTGCTATTATGTTTGCCAGTTTGATGTATCCTGTCAGAAGTTTTTGGCATCTTAGCATGTGTTAAAAGTCAGCAGCAATGTTGCCGTTTACAATGAACTTATCTTTGAAGCCCTTAAATGTAAAAGATGTGTGAACAAGTGAGAT
>FXXK01001506.1:0-24755 GCA_900184695.1 Betula pendula | reverse complement strand
TGCTGCAAAATTGTATGGACATTAACCTAAATAACTGCACTTTGATCTAACTTATCTTCATCTTGATTGAACATAAATCAGTTTAGGGTATTTTAAACTGATTAGCTTGTTCCCTTGTAGTGATGGAACATTTTGTCTTTGGGAGACGAACACATGGACATCTGAAACATGGTCTTCAACCAGCGGATTTGTCACGGTAAATGAAAATGATATTTACTTCATTTGCGAATGTTACAATTATTGTAATCTTAGAGGTTTTCAACATTTGAATTATAATATATATATATCCATAAAGTCTTCTTTAGGTTTTTGTTAGGTAATTGAATTTTTATTTGTGAGTTTCTAAGTTTGGAATTAGTGATCAAAACCCATTAATTAAGCTCAAGGTCATATTAGGGGTTAGGTATTAGTTGTCTATTTATATAGAGTTAATGTTTTGTACTCGATATGCAATTCATTTGTTAAACTTTTTAGAAGTTATGAAACCAAAATCAGATTTTGGGTTAATGTTTTGTACTCAAGATGAAGATAAGATCAGATTTTGGGATGATGTGTGGTGCTGAAAATTGCCCCTTAAAGTGGCCTTCCCGGTCTTATTTGATATAGCTTGTAAGAAGAATGCTTTTGTGGCTGATCACCTGGACCTTTCTAGCGGTTCCGTTCAATGGGATGTAAACTTCATTCCTGCGGCTCATGATTGGGAGTTGGTCACCGTGGCTTCTTTCTTCACCCTTTTATACTCCTTTCGTGGGAGAAGGGAGGGGGAACAAGCTTTGGTGGATTCTCTCCTGAAAGGGAAAGTTTGATGTTAGATCTTTTTATAAGGTCCTTGCATGTAACGATGTTTGTCCCTTTCCTTGGAAGAGTATTTGGAGGACCAAAGCTCCTGTAAAAATGACTTTTTTTGTTTGGTCGGCGGCTCTTGGAAAGATTCTTTTTATGGACAACCTAAGAAGAAGACGTGTCATCGTGATTGACAGATGTTGTATGTGTAAAAGGTATAGGGAGTCTGTTGATCATCATCTTCTTCATTGTGAGGTTGCTGATGCTTTATGGAATACCATTTTTAGCCGTTTTGGGTTATGCCTTGTCGAGTGATTGATTTGTTCTCCTGCTGGTGGACTGGTAGTCGCTCCGAGAGTGCTGTTGTGTGGAAAATGATGCCTTCTTACCTCATGTTGTGTCTTTGGAGAGAACAAAATGATTGAAATTTCGAGGACCAAGAAAGATCGATTGAGGAGCTCAAGTCTTTCTTTTTTTCACTCTCTTTATTTTTGGACAGCTGCTTATCTAGCTCCCTTAGTGATAAGCTATAATGACTTTCTTGTACATTTCTCTTCCACTTTTTAAGCGGTCATATTGTATACTTCCTGTGTGCCAGGGCTGCGCTTTTGCGTTTTTAATAGTATTTTGCTCTTATTTATCAAAAAAAAGTTATGAAGCTTGATTTGAGGTTTGCGTGATATAATCCTTCTTCAAGCTATAGTGCCAATGAAACCCTAGGTGTGATGCTTGAGAAATCTAGCTGGGATGCCTAGAAGCTTGTCTTCTGTCTTTAATTTACAAAAACTCATCCAGCCTTCAAACTGTACAATCTGACCTAGATTTTACACCCTTAAACCCTAACAATCCTTGCCATAGAAAACCTAAGTCAGCCCACCATAATCTAGGAACAAAAATCATTTAAAAATGGTCTGCTGTAGTACTCAGGGGGTACTGTTCTCAGTGCTGTATGAAAACTTTGTTGTGCTGTCATCCTATGTCAGATTGAGTTGTATTGCTTTATATCAGTCATGTGGGAGGTCTTTTTTTAAAATTTATTTATTTGTTTATAAATAATAATTTATTGAAGAAGAAGAAAAGTTCGTGTATACGAAAAGTATACAAGAGAAGCAACCATCTTATTGGGTAATCTAAAAAGTCAACAAAATCTACAAAATTGGAGGAGAAGAAATTAGGAATAGAAGAAGCAACCCAATCTAAAAGGGAGCTCAAGAGTGAGGCTTTTAATTGCAGCACATTACACTCGCAGTCTTCAAAAAGATGTCTATTTCTTTCTCTCCAAATGGTACACATAAGTAAAGAAGGGATGACTTTCCATATGGCCTATTTGGGATGTCTCCGCCCTTGCGTCTTCCAACATTGAAGTAACTCTAGAATATTGTCCGGTATGATCCACAAGACTCCAAATAAAATGAGAACCAAGTGCCATATCTCGCTAGTAAACTTGCAATGGATGCGTAGGTGGCTTACGGTCTCCTTGCTATTCGTACAAAGACAACACCAATTGACAAGGGTAACTCCCCGCCTCCTAAGGTTGTCAATCGTAAAGATTTTACCCAAAGTTGTCGTCCAAGTGAAGAAAACAATACGAGGTGGAGCTTTCACCTTCCAAATGCTCTTCCAAGAAAAGGGGAAGACTCTCCAAATTGTAATGTATTGTAATAGCTCTTCACTTCAAACTTGTGATTCTGCGCTGGGGACAATAACATTGTATCCGTTTCTCTCGGAGAGGTTTTTGAAGAGTATAAAGATCAAGGAATGCAACCAGAGACTCAAGCTCCCAATCCTGGACCGCCTTGAGAAAACTTGGGTTCCAATGAACATAAGAGCTGGAAGAGTCCAAGTAATCAGACGCTAAAGCCTCATTGTCCTGAACTATAGAGAAAAGTTCTGGGATAAGGAGCTTACTAATTCTAAGCCATGTGGGAGGTCTTGCCATCAAATCATGGTGTTTCTTTTTTCCAGTATTTTTTGGGGGGGGGGGGGGATGGGGTTGTTTTGTGTGCTTGCCTACAATGAGGCTTGGATATGAACTACCAAAATGCCCACCACTTTCCTTGGAAGAGCATTTGGAGGACCAAAGTTCCGGTGAAAGTGGCTTTCTTTGCTTGGTCGCGGCTCTTGGGAAGATTCTTACTATGGACAACTTAAGAAAAAGACGTGTCATCGTGATCGATCGCTGCTGTATGTGTAAAAGGCAGGGGGAGTCTGTGGACCATCTCCTTCTCCATTGTGAGGTTGCTAGCGCTTTATGGTCTACCATCTTCAGCCGTTTTGGGTTATCGTGGGTTATGCCTCTTCGCGTGATAGACCTGTTTGCCAGCTGGTGGACTGGTGGTCGCTCCCAGAGTACTGTTGTGTGGAAGATGGTGCCCTCTTGCCTCATGTGGTGTCTTTGGAGGGAACGAAATGATCGCAATTTCGAGGACCAAGAAAGATCGATTGAGGAGCTCAAGTCTTTCTTTTTTTATACTCTCTTTTCTTGGACAGCTGCTTATCTAGCTCCCCTAGTGATAAGCTTTAATGATTTTCTTGTATATTTTTCTTCCCCTTAATAGGCGGTCCTTTGTATACTTCCTGTGTGCCAGGACTGCGCTTTTGTGCTTTTAATGAATTGACTCTTACTTATAAAAAAAAATGAACTACCAAAATTGAAAATAAAAAAAAAAAACCAAAAGATTTGGCTTCCATTGCTGCTATGGCCTAAAGCATGGAAAAGGCTTTATTGTGTGGTGAAACAAGGCCTTTGTTATGAAAGTTATGCATAATTAGAGCTAGAATAGTGCATTGCACCTGATGATTTTAGGGGTCAAAAGCCCTTTTCCATGGGGTTTTATGATTTATGATTTACGGTACTACCTTTTTATTAGTGTTCTCTTATAAAGATGTCATATGGTTTAACCGGATTTCTTTGTGGAAGAGAAAAAAAAAATACATTCTTAATGGCATAATTTTTCATAGGTGATACACTTTTGCTTGTGTGAGTGTGTCCGATGGGTCCTGGTTTTGGTCACCTTCAACTGGCGCCGTCACTAGTTGTCCTTCTGGACGTTATGGTGGAATCAGCGGATGAGTTGTGGTTTGGAGTGAAATGCCACTCGAACCCAAAACCATTATGAGCTGCCTCCTAAAAAATTCCTTCCTACAACAATGCTGCTTGGGATGTATCACCGCACATGGTACAACACGCTTGCTTGTAATTGACCAAGACCCTTCTCCTGCCTCTAGACCTTGAGACGAGCTTCCGCGCAAGTGCAACTCAATCTGTTGCATGCTGCCATCGGTAGACTGATGAAATCACAAAGGCTGACTTTTAATTGAAGAACAAAATCTAGTCATTGGAGTTAGGTAAAATTTCATGTGATTCGGCAAACAGAATATAAATTCTTGAAAGTGCTCTTTCTTGGCCCTTGGATCAGTAAGGGTGCGATCAGATCCATCGGCCTATAGGAGTATGTATGGTGGGTAATTGCATGCTGCACCTCCATCCACTCTATAGATTGAGCTGTTGGTCGGGTTGTGGCTGCTAACATTCCATGCTGGGCGGAATAACGAGCACTGGCCTACAAATGTCCTACCAAAGTCTTCTTTGAAGCACGAAGGGGTTGGTTGAAGTGTGAGATCAGCCCAACACTAAGGTTGAGCAACGACTTTCACTTGTAATGGGAAGGCTGACGACTACACGGACTCTATACCAAGGCATTAGAGATAGTGAAACCAAGTGCAGTACCAAACAAGAGATAGATCTTCCAAAGAACAAGGCTTTTTCTTATAAGCCAATTCATTTTGGACCTTGCAAATCAACCTTTTTTTCCTACTAAACTCTTAGATAATCCTGGATTCTCCTTATTTCCATTGGTATAAAAGGTAGAACCATTTTTTGCCCCTTATTCCTGACATGCTATGGTGCCCCGTGGTAAACCACTGCACATAGACGGTCTAAGAATCAGAATCTGGATCTTCCCCAGCACTTCTTAGCAAAGGAAATTCTTGTTCCCAATTCTCCATCAAAGTGGTTATTTACTTATAATTGAACAAAAGCAAGGAGCGAAATCAAGTTTATGAGGTGTAGCCAATGAAGCCAAGTTTATGAGGTATACCCAAGTTTGCGAGGTGAAGGAACAATAACTTCCCCTGAATAGCATTTTGTGCAGTGGTTTGGGCGGTAAACGGACAGGGGTAGCACTTGGTCCACTTGCTTTGGGTCAGCTCGTTGGTGTTTTTTTTTTTTTTCCCTTTTAAGTTCTCCTTATAGGAGAAGACAAGTCGGAAGTTGCAGTTGGTGATGCATTATTTGTCAATTAATTCTGCTCCTTTACTTATTCTTGATTTTCTTTACCATTGTTCATCATCCAGTAGTGGAAATTAACTAGTTTCTTGTTCTTTTAAAAGCAGGGGGCAACTTGGGGTCCTGATGGGCGTATGATACTAATTGCTTTCTCACAGTCATCAACATTGGGATCTATACACTTTGCATCAAAGCCTCCATCATTAGGTACACCAGCGTTATTTTTGAGATTCTTATGTTGAGTCATTAACAATGATATGCCCAACCTTTGTAGAGGCAAAGGTATGAGATAATGGTAGTGTGATTGGTGTTACTCTCTCTATCCTATGTTGCTGGTCCTGTATATCCTTTTTGAAATGTCCCAAAGTCCACTTTTGTAGAATAACACACATTCTATGAGTTTTCTAACGACCCTTATTTTGTATTAAAATATAATAAAAACTAGAAAAAGGAGGGGTGTATTGAAAAATAATGCCTTTTGTATGTGAATGTGAAAGCAATTATTAATGTTCCCTTAAAAAAGTTGAAATCCCCTTGGAGGACCAACAAAGTGAGGGGAAGTTTTCTAACTTCCCCTTAGTTTGAGATTTTCTTTTTCATCACATTTTGACTGTCTCTATACAATTCTATGGGAAGATTAAAAGACACATCTAGGATTTTTAGGAAATTCTAAAGTTCTTTTCCAACATTTCCCCTTGATTTGAATATTTTTGACCTGTGGTCTAGCAAGACCAGGAACCAAAATGCGATGGTTATGTGTGTATACTTGGACACTTCTAGACCATCTTATTTATTTGGGACAAAATGCTTAAGAGGTCTCTAACGTACGAATTTTTATCAAATCACTTCCTAAGGTTTAAATTTTGTCGATTTACTCATTAAGTTTTCAATTGTTATCAAATAGGTCCTTCCATTAAATTTCTATCAGTGCTGCCACATTATACCCAATCAGAAAGTGACACCTGTCTCCTTTAATAAAAAAAATATAAAAAGAAAAATTAAATACATATATAAATGTAAAAAAAAAAAAGGGAAAAAAACACACAAGAGGTGGAGTGGCTGCTCGAGCCACCCCCACCGCCAGCCATCCCCTCACCTCTAGGGAGTGGCTCGCATGACCACCCCTCCTCTCATGTGTGTGTTTTTTTTTTCTAATTTGTTTTTTTAAATTACATTTTTTTTTTGTTTTTATATTTATATTTTATTTTAATTTTTCCTTTTCTTTTATATATTTTTTTTATTAAAAGGGGATAAGTGTCGCCTTCTGATTGGGTATGATGTGGCAACACCGTTAGAACTTTAAAAGAAGATAGATTGAAGGATATATTTGATACCAATTGAACCTTAGAGAGTGATTTGATAAAAGTCATACATCAGGGACCTCTGAAGCTTTTTTCACTCCCACACTCTCAAGTGCACATTCCCTTATGTGGTAGTAAAAATTACCATTAGATTTTAAATGGATCACTATTGATTTTGGATTCAATGATGATTTTTAGTGTTATGACAGGGAGTGTGCACTTGAGAGTGAGTTTGTAGCATTTCTCATTCTGATAATTACCCATGATGTTTGTGTGTGAAAGTAGATGTATATATATGTACATCCTACAAACATATTTACATACATACATATAGATAGATAATGATATATAATTGCTTTAAATAATAGATCAAGGTGTTACTTGTGAGCAGGCATGCTTTGTTTCTTGCCAATGATTTTTTTTTTTTTGTTCCAGATGCACACCTATTACCAGTTGATTTGCCAGAGATAATATCCTCGACAGGCAGGTAGAGATAAATTCACCTTTTTGTTTAATTGTACTTTTGGTTTGGAAATACTCAACAATTTTCTTTAATTACTTTTTTTTTTTCATATCCTAAAATCTTTTTGCCTAAACTAATTGTTTAAAGAGCTCATTATGAAAGACATCTTATTTGTATGCTCTGGGGCCAAAGTGGACTTCTTTGTGCCAAATAAGCTATTATTTGGTGGAAGTAGAAATTCTTTTTCTTTTATTTATTTTATTTCCTTTGAAACTTATAGAATCTTATGCATATTGTGACCTCATTTTTCCACATAAGGTTATTGTTTTCATGACTTTTCAATGGTATGAGTTAGCATAATTTTCTGGCTTGATAGGCCTTAGTGAGCAACCCAGTTTCTTGTTGGGGACAGCAGAAAGTGGTAACCAATTTCTTTTAGGGAAATATTAGAGAAGAAAAACAAGGGCTTGGTGTATTATCTCTCTTCTGAACTTACAAAAGATGGGGAGAGGTCTGGTTTTACACTGAATTTTCTACTGGTGACTCTCAGACCCAAGAAACTAGCATCTCTTCCTTTTTATAGTTCTCAAAAAGATTTCCAGAACCACATTTATTACTACTGGTGCATGAACGGAACTTCTACTCAATCATGAACTTGTACATTAACTTCTTTAACTATATCTAGATGTCAAAATTAATTTCCAACAGTGCCTTAGTTTGAGAAATCTAGCACTCCTAACTTCTTTCAAAATTAAAGATATTTTTACAACCAGCTCTATTAAAGCGATGGTGAATTTCAATGTGCTTTGTGCAACTATGAAACACTGCATTTGGTCATGGCTGTGGCAGACATGTCACAGTAGATGGTTGTGGCAGATGCTTGCTCTTGCTGCAAATCTCTAAGAAGTCTTCTAATTTCACTATCTGCGCTTGTGGCTGCTCTGCCTCTGCTGATGACAATGCCACTGTTTGCTTCTTCAATGACCAAGATATAATGTTTGATCCCATACGAAATACATAGCCTGACTTGCTCATCCTTTCATCAACTGAAGCTGCTCGTCACTGTTGGTTAAGCCGACTGATTGACTGCCTTCTTAAGCCTGATATAAAATTCTGAAGTTTTTGGTTCATTGGATGTATCTTGATATCACGCCTTGTGAAAAATGAAGCTTTCTGGGGTTCATTCATAAGTATTGTGAAAATGCCACTGTATGGACAATGTCATGCCTTGTGTTTGTGAGATAGATGAGTGATCCAACGAGTCTCCAATAGATAGTCTCATCAACCTTCTCCTTACCATCATTCTTAGAGAGCTTGTTATCAATTGTCATAGGTGTAGGTCAAGGCTTCCACTGGGAGATGTAAAACTTCTAAAAGATCAGTAGCATATTTTTCTTGAGAAATAAAATTTCTCCCATATTTCACTTGCATGCCTAGAAAATATCTCATAAGGCCAAGGTCTCTCATCTCAATTTGGCTCATAATAGCTCTTCTAAAATCTACAATTGTTGTTGGAATTGTTGCTCAAACATATCAAATCATCCGCATAAAGACGAAGTATTAGAAAGTCATGCTTATTCTTCACATACAGTGAGGACTCACATGGGCTTCTTTTGAATCTGTGCATCTAAAAATGTGTCGATGTGTCAATTTTGCTATTCCAAGCGTGTGATGCTTCTTTTGACTCATAAAACACTTTTTGGAGTGGATACCCCACATCTTCTCGTCCTTTAATCACATGGGTGCTCTTCATAGAATTCGTCAATTTCTCCATTCAACCAAAGCTGATTTCGTGTGTAGTTGATAAACTTGTAAACTTGGTTCAGCTGCTAGTGCCAAGACAGTCCTTATGGTCTCCATGCAAGAAATGGGTGCAAATGTCTCATTGAAACCAACTCCTGGTTGTTGCATGTATTCTTTAGCTAGACTTTCTGAAGAGAACCATCTTCATTTTATTTTGTGTTATAAATCATTTCAGGACAATAATCTCCTTCCCATTTGACCTATCCTCAAAGCTGCCTTTTATTATTCTTCTCAATCATCTTCATTTCTTCCTCCTCAGCTTTTACTCAATCTTCCTTTCTATCTGCATCTTCATTATTCTGTGGCTCACAGTTGTGAACTCGTGATAAGAAACGTCATATGATTCATAAACTTCTAGATGAGACTGAAAATATTGGACTTGATGGTGGCAAAGGACTTGGGCTGGTTGGTGGAGTGCCAGTGCTTGATAGTGGCACAGGCATGCCTTGTTCATCTTTACTTGTGTCTTTTGCCTCATCAAATCTTGCTAGAACATGCACTTCTTTATTCCATTCCCATGCTTTCTTTTCATAAAAAAATCATATCACTTGAAATCATCAATTCCTTGGTGTTGTGCTTGAATAAACGATAGCTCTGGATTCATCACTGTATCCAATAAAGGTTCATCTTTCTCCTTTTACATCAAAATTTTCTCAGTTTTGAGGAGAATATGATGATAAGTGAGGCAGCTAAAAATCTCTGAATGATCAACTTTTGTTTTCTATTAAAACAAGTTTCATATGCATTACATTTTGGACAGCTCTTGCCAGAGATCTATTAAGGATATACACTGCTATGTTTACAGCCTCGGCCCAGAATTTATTCTGCTCTGTTCTTCTTCAACATGCTTCTTTCCATCTCCAAAATGCTTCAGTTTCTCTGGCCCAGCCATGCCATTGTCGGTGACTTTGGGTACTGTTCAGCTGCCTCCTTATGTTTCCTTGCATTAGTTCCAGAATGGCTTGGAAATAAATGCACCACCACAATCAGTTCTTAGGCTTTCTATTTGATGGCCGCTTCTCTTTACACAGGCCGTGAACTGAAGAAAAATAAGATAGTTTTTATTTCTGCTCTAGAAAATATAACCGCATCATCCTGGAATAAATGTCAACAAAGAGAAGAAAAGATCACCTATTCTTAAGAGATGGTGCCCTAGTCGGACACACAAGTATCAGCTTGGACAAGTTCAAGTGCTTCTTTTGGTCTCCATGCAGTCTTTGAAAAGGGTAATCTGTGCATTTTACCATAGATGCACCACACACACTCCCATTACATCAATTGATGGGAGCAGAATCACCATGTATCCTTGTCTCAATAATTTAAGACTTTCAGTATTCAAATGGCCATATATCATATGCCAAAGTATAGAGTTATCCATATTTTCAGATTTTTAGGCAAAATCTTCTTGTATAGCATAGAGAAGGGGAACACCCTATTAGGAGACATCTGGACTCGAGTTACTATTTGTTTTCTCTTCCTATCAACAATTGTGCACCGATCTTCATCAAATATCAGTATATAGCCTTTTCATACTAATTAGCCCACACTCAACAGATTTTGAGATAAGGAACATAAAGCACTCCTTTGAAGTTTAGAAGTACCTTAGATTGCACAGCACTGACGCCTTTGCCTTCCGCCTTTGCATATTTGCCATCTCCAAGCTTCTCTTTGGATTTAAACATCTCACCCAAGCTGAGAGCTTGTTTTGATTCCCATCACATGGCTGCTGCAGCTGCTGTTCAGGACTAAGTGTCTTCTTCTTCTTGAGAATGTACATTGTTTTCCTCAGAAAAATTTGTTTCATTCTTCTGTTTCTGTTGACAATCTATTTCAAGATGGTCAGAATTTTTGCATTGAGTCCATTGTTTAAACCAACAATCCTTGGTGTCATGATTGTTCTTTTTGCAAATATTGTATCTAGGAGCGCTTCTATTGTTACTTCTTGAGTTTGATTGGCTGTTCTCATTGCTTCTTTCTTTCCCACTGTCACGGCTGCCATTTGATTTACCTCTTTCCGATCTGAAATTTTGAGGCTGATCTTTGCTTCTTTTTCTCTCTCTGTCCTTTTTTCGAAACATTTTTTGATTGAAAGGCTTGCTCCAATGGTTTCTCTGTGAACCTGCTCGTTCTTTTCTCATGGCTTTAATAGACCCATTAGTTCATGCATGAAAATTTGGACTAATTTTTGGCTTCCTCTAGTGCCGCAACAACTTGCTCAAATTTTTGGGGTAAACTTCTGAGGATCTTTTTAACAATTTTATTTTCTTATATCATATAATGGCAACTTTTAAGCAGTTCACTATTTTAGCTACCGTTGAAAAGAAATCACAACATTTTCACTATCTTTTATTGCAAAATTGCCAAAATGTCTGCATAAGGTTTAAGCTTGACGAAAGTGACTTTGTCAGATCCTTGAAACTCCTTTTGTAAGGTCTCCCAAGCTACCTTTACCTTTTACCTCCAAAAATTCTTGAAAATATAGATATGCTTAGCCCCAGCTGAATACACCATAGGGCATTCACGTATCTCTTTACATTCTCCTAATATTCCTTTAGTTATGCTAGATGAAAAGTTTCCCGTCTGTGGTGGTTTTTTCATAGCCATCTTTAATCAGGGCCTTCGCTGCTGCAGTCACTGTTCTCTCCTTCAAAAATTAGAACCTGACTTTGAGTGTATCCGAACATTGTGTTAGAGCTGGCTGCAAAGTGGGCTGAAAGAAATGTGAGCTGCAAAGTCCTGCCTGATACCACTGTTAGAGAAAATCAGAAAGCTGTTAGGAATTTCTTTTAGGGAAATGACTTAGATCACAAAACCTGGGGACTGGTCAATTAACTCTGTTCTGGCCTTACAAAATACGAGGAGAGCTTGTTTTACAATAAATTGTCTACTGGTGACTCTCATACCCAACAAACTAGCATCCCTCCCTTTCTATAGTTCTCAAAGAGTTTTCTAGAACCAAATTTACCACTGGCACATGGCCTTCACTTCAGTATACTGATAGGTGGACTAGTACATGAACTTCATTAAATATATCTAGAATTTCAAGATTAATTTCCAACGTTTTTTTCATGTAATTCTGTTCTCCGTCCCAAGTTTCTAGCGCTGCTTCTTTTCCCCATTCTATCTTTGGATTTTTGTTAGGGTTCTTGCTCTCTCTTTTTCCACACACCCCCCCCTTGCCGCGCGCGGGCCCCCAAATTTTTATCGTCTTCCTGTTGATGCATCTCTGTTGAACTTTTTACAATCTACTATTTCGTATTTTTGTTTGATTTATAAATTGCAATGCTTTTTTGTTTTCTTTCATTTTCTTTTCTGAGGGATTTGCACCTTGCGTCTAATTTCACTATTCTCAGACTAATTATTTACAGTTCTCGTTTGGGTGGTTACTCAATTTAGTCACACCTTCTGGAGCCCATGGTTTTTCTTTGTTACTGTTGTTATATTGATTTGAAAGAAGATTTTTAGGCTATTAGATTTAAGTGATGTTATTTTTTCAAAGTAACAATCTGAGGGTAGATATATCAGTTCTAATGTACACCATGTGTTGTGCATGGTAACATTCTGGACATTTCATTCAGTCAGGGCATTGAGAAGATAGCCTGGGATGCTTCAGGAGAGCGATTGGCTGTATCTTTCAAAGGTGGAGATGAACTATACAGGGGTCTGATCGCCATATATGATACTAGAAGGACTCCCCTCATTTCTGCATCACTAATGTGAGTTTATTGTGGTTATTTTGGTTTAGTGCCAGTAGCCTTTTTTTTTTTTTTAAAAAAAAAATTCTGTTGTTTAAATGGTGAACTTGTTCATTCATATCTATAAAGTTTATAGGCTCTGCTAATCTATGATTTGGCATGATCAGTGGGTTCATTAGAGGACCTGGAGACCATCCAACGCCAATAGCATTTTCATTTCACGACAAGTTTAAGCAAGGACCACTGCTTTCTGTGGTAAGTCCCCCGTCCCCGTAATTTTCATGGCATTCTTCATTTTTATTTATTTATTTATTTTATGAGTCCAAGTCCAAGTCCAAGCACAAGCATATTTAATTACCAATAATACACTGACATCAAAGAGAAGTTTTACAAATTTATTCAAATGAATGTGATGCACCGACTGATGAAACAATTTGTATGGATCTTCCTTATGCAGTGTTGGAGCAGTGGATTTTGCTGTACCTACCCTCTTATATTTCGTTCTCATGCTGTTTGAATGCTGTCTGTACTGGAAGTGGACTTTACAATGCAAGAGGTGTTAGTTTTGATGTCTCGAGTATTATTTGGTTTAGGGTTTAGGGAAATACTTGTTTTGCTGGGTGTTTGTTAATAGATGAGCATGCATTTCACTACCAATTGAATCCTTTTGTCCATCAGAAGAAAGAATTCCTTATTTGCAATAGAAATTCAACAGGAAAATAAAGGTATACGTTTGGATTGCGTTAGGCAGATTATATCCCAAACATTTTGAGAAATAGATCCATCCAGTTGGTCAATGGAATAAAACCAAAGTAAGTAAAGAAGTAATATTCTTTAATTTTCTTATGAAATAGATTGAAACAAAAAGTCATGACGACAAATTAATTTTGATTTGTTATTTTGGTTCATTTTTGGGATTATCCTATTCACACCTCCTTTTTTGATATATATATATATACACACACACACACACTTATATTTTCTATTCAGTAAGGGGAACAAAACAACAAACAACAACAGAGAGACTATAACTCAGAACAAAACAATAAAACCTAAAAACTGTAACTTTGGAGGGGGCAGTGGGGAGGCGTGTGAGGCCCATGTGTGGGGGAAGAGCAGTGAGTGGCGAAGCAGGGAGGCCGGAGATAGCCCCGGGTGTGGGGGGGTGGGGAGTGGGGGTTGGGGTCATATTTGTCTATTTGATAGGAAAACCAACAAAAAAGCTAGGGAAAAAAACTGAGAGAAATGGAGAAAAAAGACGGGGGATTGGGAGGTGGGAGAGACAAAGTCTATCCCTCCTGCCTGGAGCACACACGGGAAATGGTGGAAAGCCTCATTAGGAGGAGGATATTTCTAAAAAGTAAGTTAAGAGCTTCTCTAACTTAAAAAAAAAAAAAATAAATAAAAAAAATGAAAAAATAGAGAGAGAAGCCTTAGAGTATGATCAACTCCTTTTTTGATATCTAACATAAAAGAAGAATTTCTGGAGATTTGTTACATTGACTCCACAATGTGATATATCAAATTTTACCCATCCTCTTTCTATGTTTGGCACAATGGAAGGGGAGGCAAAAAGAAGAGTATTGAATGGGGGAAAGGGGAGGAAAAAGAAAGGAAATGATTAGAGAGAAATCAATTCTCTATCAAGAGAAAGGATTTAAAGAAACTGATCCCGTTTTAATAAAAGTAATGTAATTTTATCTCTTCATTTCTCTCTAATCTTCCTTCTCTTCTCTTTCCAAATTAGGAGGAAGATAAAGGGATAAAGGATCCCTCCCCTTCCCTTTCGCATTCACTTCCTCCCAGTTGATAATGAGAAAGACAAACGCTCTTAAGCCCAAATTACTTGAGACCCGATCTAAATCTAAAATAAGGGTGTTAAATAATTCTTAAATAAAAGGGTACGTGTATTATTTAAACCCAATAAAGTGGCTCGTTTGGGTGTTTGATTTTTTTTTTTTTAATGTTTTTGGTAGTGTTTTTAAAATTGTAAATACCAAAAAAAAACAAAAATTTGGAATTATGTTTTGATGGTATAAAAAATGGAGAATAAAATGGAAAAATGATGTTTGGAAAATTGAATTAAATTGGTTGGGAAAATAATTTCCTGTGCTAGCAGGACCTGTGCGCCCACGTACATCAAGTGAATTTAACGGTTATGATGTGGCTTGACTTTTTCGAAAGGTCAAAAAATAGCCCACACGAAATGAGAGTTGCACCACGTCACATTGAAGTTTTATAACCATACATGGTTCTTGGGAAAAAGCTGCTTCATGAGACGACATGCTATAAATAGAGCCTACTTCGCATTGTGTGGTTCGCAGGCCATAGAAGATCACTGTCCTCCGCAATTAGGGCTGATTATCAGTTAAATCATATCGGTAAAGGTTATTTCAATAACTGAATTGAAATTGTCCGTTAATTCAGTTAATTCGTCGATTTATCACCGTTATACTTAATTTTCGAAATAATCGATTAAGCAGTTAATCGGTTAATTAGTGGTCGGTTAATCGGTTAACCGTAGGCTTTTTTTAACTTGAGCCTAAATTTTTTAAATGCGCCAATTTAGTTTTTTTTTTGGCCCAAATCATTTTTTTTTTTCTGTTATCTGAAAGTCTGGTAGGCCAATTTAAAATGGTGGACCAAAAAGTGGGCTGTTTTTTTTTGGGCCAATTTAAAATAGTATTCCATCACAACATAGCCATAGTGGGCTGTTTTTAACCAAAATTGGACTGACTTTTTGGGCCCAGCTGAAAGGTAAACCAACTCAACCAAGAATCCAAGATTATTACATTAAAAAAAAGGGTGGACCAATAGAAGTTACAGAACAGACCAAGAATAAAAAAAAAAAACGTAAAAAACGTTCAGACTTCAGTTCAAACTCAGAGAGTGAGAAAATGTATGAAATTTTTTCATAGGTTAAAAAAAAAATGAAATTGTAAGGAAAAAGTACACTGTACACGGGCATAACTAGTTCACTTAACAACTTAACTACAAGTCTACAACAAATAACCGATAGAAATTGCATGGAATACTTTGACACACTAATTTTTACAAATATACATTACTAGTACAAGCATTCCAATTGCCCTTGCTAATTTACCCAAGTCAAGAATTATAAAATACACATAATATGCAAACTCAATAACTCAAAAGATTGCAAAGTTCTACCCAAGTCAAGAATTATAAAATACACATAATATAAAGGAATGCCAAGAAACATTAAACATAATATGCATATTGCAAGAAACATTAAACACATAATATACATAAATCATGTTATAATTTAGAATCATCAATAGAACTCGGCCTGTGTCGTGTGACAGCCACAAAATCACAGAAAAATGAGCATCTATATCCTTCTCTTCCCCTTCCCTAAGAGGGAGGGTGCAGCCTCCCTGAACAGTCTCTTTTCTTTTGCCACATGCCCACAAGGCACAAAGAACTACAATACTACTTTACTGTCCTTACTACAAGTACAAGTACAACTAAACAAGCTATCCAATTTAGTTTACAAATTACAAGCCAAATAAAAAACAATGTTCACAAACTAATAATTCCAAATGTCCAACAACCATTCCAAATGTTCAACAACAACCATTCCAAATTGTCTTCAAGTAGCCAACCTTCAATTTACTTCCTTCATTTCGATAATCAAAAAAACCAAGTTAATCAACACATAAACATTAACCATAGTGATCAATAAAATTGAAAAAGAGTAAAATACCATAAACAAGTTAAGATGCAAAAAAACTTACCAAATATTTTCAACATCCCTCAAGTCTTAATCCGCATCCAATGTGATGGAATTAGATGTAATTTTTACAACAAGAAAATTTATAAAGAATTAGTAAAATACAATTCAATCAAATAATTAAAACAATGAACAAATATAGAATTTACAAATATTACCTGTGTCAAGCCGGTAGCTCTTTTCATTTTCAACACAATGCAAGTGTGACTCATCATGCTCACTAAAGGGAGTAGATCTCAACCAATTCTGAATACATAAAAGAGCTTCCACTATTTTTGGAGCCAAAGAACTCCAAAAGGATCTATCATGCGACCTCTAGTGCTAAATACCGACTTAGAAGCAACAGTAGTAATTGGAATTGTCAAGACATCTCGCGCTATCTCGGAGATAACCGGAAACTTTTCTGAATTTACATTCCACCACATTAAAATATCAAAAGTTTCACGTGGTGTCTCAACATCATCCACAAAATATTGTTCTATCTCTGTCCGACACTGCATCAAGTTTTTTGCCGCCCGAAATGAATGGAAGTCCTTTAAAGCATCTTTCTCATTTTGAGTACCATCATGCATCGACATTGAAGATGAACTTGTATAACCCCGCTGGCTTAACCCCACTTTCTCTTAGATTCTTTGCTTAATGCATATATAACCGATTCAACACATCCCTTAATTTGGAGACAATCCTTTGAGCTTTAGTTTGCCCTACATTACTCATGAACCAAAATTCCAAGACATTTATCTTGTAACGTGGATTAAGCAAAGAAGCGATAAACAACAAGGGGTTAATTTTCTCAAAGTCTCTCCAATACTTATCATATTTCGATTTTATTTTCATTCTCATGGTCCTCAACAAAATATCATCACTGGCACAATACTTTGTCAAACAATTATAAACCTTTTGGAGTATAGAGAAATACATGTTCGAAGTTGAGTATAAGGAACCTGAAATTTTAATTGTCACATCATAAAACACATGCAAAAATGTAATAAAGTTTCAAACATTATGCCAATCTTCTTCAATCGGAGGCCCCAATCCCTTTCTCCGTACACCATCCTCACTCAAATAGGTAACAAAATTTATATCTTCATCTAAGATTAGTTCAAAGGCCCTTTGATATTTCTCTGCCACATCCAACATGATATAAGTAGAGTTTTATCTAGTGGAAATATCAAGAGTCAAGGAAGCATGACACGCAACTTTTTTCCTCTCTGCACAAGACTTAAGGAAGGCCAATCTTTGAGGGGATCCCTTAACATACTTCACCATATTTCGGATCCTTACTATTGAATCATCTACATCCTTCAAACCCTCATGCACAATTAGATTGATAATATGCGCACAACACCTCACATGAATAAACTCATGGCGACAAACAACATCGTTATATTGGTCACAGTTCTTTTTTTAAAACAATCAATTGCATTATCCATAGCAGTTGCATTGTCAGCAGAAATAGTCAAAAGCCCTAGACTCTCCCATTCCACCAAACATTGCTCCAATTCCCTCGCAATCGTGACCCTCTTGTGATCCAACACTAGGTGAAATGCCAAAATTCTTTTATGATATTTTCAAGAAGAATCAATGAAATGTCCAGTTACACACATGTAATTTATATTCTGAATCGAAGTCCACGTGTCAGTGGTCAAACAAACCCTTTGACTAGTTGCCATAAACTTGGTCTTCATTGCATTCTTAGTCTTCATATACAGCTTAACACAATCCTTCATCATTGTATAGTGAGAATGAAGCTTAAATCGAGGTTTAATAACCCTAAACAATTTCTTAAACCCCATCCTCTACACAATCGAAAAAGGCATCTCATCAATAATAATCATCTCACAAAGTGCCTCCCTAACATGTTTTTCAGAATACTTGGCAATCATTAAATTGTTACAACTGTCACCACTCTCAGACTGCCCGGCCCTGAAAGTTAACTTAGATTGAGATCTATCTTGTTGAAATTGTAAGCTCTTCAACTTTGAACATGATCTGACATGGTACAACAAGTTAGAGGTGCCATTGATTTTTTCATGGCATTTAAACTCAGCCCCACAATAGTTACAATGTGCCACAGGTGAATCTTCAGAACTGTTTACATCTTTAGTAAAATGATCCCATGCTGTAGATTTTCTCGAAACATTTCTTGTTCTTTTTTTGTTAAGGAGTGGTGGTCTTCCATCACGACCACCATTTGGCATAACACCAGCACTTCTAACCCCATTAGTATTGAACTCATCACTGTCAATGTCATCAGAGCCTTCTTCAACATCTATGGGGGTTGGGGCACTATTTGTAGGACAATAAGGATAACAAGAAGCAGTAGCTGATGAAGAATATGTAGGTGTATGTGTACGTGTACCAGTGCCAATATATATAGGTGCATCCATCTGAAATCACTAAACAACAAAAATACCCACAAAATCATCACCCAAAATTGCCAATTAATATAGCAACATTACTAGCAGATTAGTTACATCATACATGCTTAAACAGTTTTAAAACACTATTATTTTGGACACTAGTCACTAGGGAAGAAAAATCATAAAGTTTCTCCAAAATCATGTTAAATAAGACCCACAACTAGGGCCACAAACAAGCATATGAAACCAAATCACAGAACACATGCAATGAAACCATATCAGTGAAATCACAACTCACAAGTCACAAGATTCACAAATCAAAGTAAAACTAAAAAAAAAAAAAGAGCTATCTCAGTTAAGCCTAAGAGCCTAAGACTTAAGACTTAAGAGAAACAAGGACTTACAGAAATTCAGAGATTGGTACGGCATTGGATGGATCTTCAAATCAGAGACAAATTTGAAACACAATAAGAGTAAGAACAAAATGTGAGTGTTGATCTAAGGTGGATCTCCAAATTTAGGGTTAAACACTTTTTTGGTACCTGTGGTTTACCCGATTATCAATTAGCTACCTCGTTTTTGGAACGTATCACAGGTGGTACCTGTGGTTAACCTCAAAACCAACTTAGTACTTCCGTCAGGCTTCTGTCCAAAAAACTAACGGAACGCCACATCATCACCTCTAATTAGCCGACACCTGTCCAAATCGACAGATATGCATTCCACATCACGAGGTCCTTGTGGTTTCCTTGCCACATCAGCCCATAAAATAAAATAAAATAAAATTATAAATGATTTTAAAACCAAAAAAACAAAATACAAAATTATTTTTCGCGGCGGCAAAAGTATTTTCAGTAAAGTAACTACCGCTTTCGTTCAAAAATATTTTCAGTAAAGTAATCAGTGCATATCACATTTGGGGTTTCCAAAAACCCAATCGGCGCTGAAGTGATTTTCCCCAATCGCATTTGCTGAGACCGCGATTCCGGTGGTTTGTGCCTCGAATCCGCTTGTTTTGCGGTGGTTGCCGTCTCCGGTGGACCCATTCGTGACTGACCCACTCGTGACTGACCCACTCGTGACTGACCCACTCGTGACTCACTGGTGACCCATTCGGGACCCACTCGTGACCCACTCGCGACCCACTGGTGACCCATTCGAGACCCACTCGTGACCCACTCGCGACCCACCGGTGACCCATTCGGACCCACTCGGGACCCACTCGCGACACACTCGTGACCCACTCGTGACCCATTCGCACGCCTTCGATCAAATTGCAAGGTAACCACTTCGCACAGTTTAGTTCCTTCTTTTATTGTGCAAATGGAGTTGTACGAACCCACATACATGCCTCCTTGTTAACTGTGTTTAGGGTATAAAAAAAGTTACTTCTTTTGTTTATTGGTCACAATTTGAGATATGCATGTCAACTATTGTTGTCGGTAGATTTTAGATGTGGTGCTTACAAGTCAGTGGGTTGAATGGTAGGTAGTTTTTTTAAAGGGTTAAACACTTTTTTGGTACCTGTGGTTTAAATCACATTCATTTTGTTTTTTCCCCAAAAGTTTGGTACTTTTGTTGATATGCTGTCCGAAATGGTATAACTTTTTGTTTGTTGTCAGCAGTTCCAACTGCAAGAGTAAAGTAAAGTTTACAAAACAAAACTAAAAAAGGTGTCTATGGGATGTCATTGTCCCATAGACAGTTTTGTAGTCCCTATGTGCTGCTCCACTGACTTTGTTAAAGTGTATGTGGAATGCCATTGTACCCTTCACTATTGATAAATGCTTACTTTAATGCACAATGAATTTGTTGGCTAGTTAGGTTGTCAATAAGTACCTTTTCTGTCTCATATAAAATGTTTGTTTGTGGTAATAATTTTGGATTATTTATGCATGGTGCAGAAATGGCTAGCTCCATGGTAGATATATTTATTTATCATGGTGGGTCCATGTCTGGAAGACATTTGGAGTATGTGGGAGGAGATGTTCTAAGTATCCCACAAATAGATGCAGAACGACTATGTTACGAGGACATTTCTACTTTGGTGCAAGACCATCTGGGTTATGCAGATGATGGTGAAATGTTTTACAAGTTTGATAAAGACAATTACGAGGGTATCCATTCCCTGAGAACAGACAAGGACATAATTAAGATGCTCAATGACTTGTTGACCTGTAGAAGACGCACATTGCACATTTATGTAGAGCATCATATTGAAGAGCCTATACCGATTGAAATTGAGCATCCACCTTTGCTTCTAACTCAATCGCCTGTTGATGAAGTAAATCACGAGCACGAGCCTAGAGAACAGACTCCAGACCCGCCACCGCCGACTCCACAAAGGTCTCCACCGTCTACAGCCACGCATACAGAGGGTGACATCATTCTTAGCGATTTTGACATAACAGATGATGATGAGCCGGAGATATTTAATGAAAGAAGTGATGAAGTGATGAAGGCTGCTAGGGAGGACACAACAAAATGGTTTCAGCCATGGGCAAGTGCACCGTCATCTTCGAAGACGACGGGGGGAGATGAGGCTCACTGGCAAGATGGAGATGAGTACCATCCAAACAGCGATGAACTAATGAGCTTGGATAGTGAAGACGAAGCTGATGAAGCTGACATAGGGTCATCCAGACGCGTTCGAAAAAAAAAGAAATTATCCACAGTGGAGTGCTCCAGCTGATTTGTCAGAAAATGTTGCGTTGAAGCTGGGGTTAAGGTTTGCATGCCCCTCTAACTTTAAGGAGGCATTGAGATTATATGCAATACAACAAGGGTTTGACTATACCTTCTTGCACAATGAAAAGAAACGGGTGTCTGCTTTTTGTAAAAAAAAATGTGGCTGGAGAATACATGCGTCCTGGATGAATGACAAGAGTGCGTTCCAGATAAAAACATTTTTCGACGTCCACAATTGTGGCAAGCATCATAAGAACAAAAGGGCAACAGTAAAATGGGCTGCGAAGAGATATTTAACAATTTTCGAGACCAGCAAGATTGGAAAGCATCTGCACTTAAAGAGCAGATTAGAAGGGACTACAAGATTAATTTTACCTTATTGAGCTGCCACCGTGCAAAGAGAATGGCGTTGGATATAATCAATGGAAGACATCATGAGCAATATAAACACGCAAAGGAGTATGCACTGGCATTGATGAAGTGGAATCCTGGTACCTCCGCTTACATACAAAGGGATGGTATATTCTTCCAAAGAATGAATGTTGCATTGGACGCGTGTAAAAAAGGATTTTTGGCTGCATGTAGGCCCATGATTTGCTTGGATGCTTGCTTTATAAAGAGTGAGTTCGGTGGGCAGCTACACATTGCCATTGGTCGGGATGCTAACGATGATCTATACCCGATTGCATTTGCTGTTTGTGAGTCCGAGTCAAGAGCTACATGGACCTGGTTTATAACAACACTGTTGGCGGACCTCGAAGGTGAACGTGCACATTTGTGGTCATTCATGTCGGATCGACAAAAGGTATCAATGTTTATTGCGTTCTGTTAATTATATGCGTAATTGTTTAATTATATAACTATATGCTCAATTGTTTACACAACATGCTTACTTTTACGAATATTGACCTAATCAAAACCCTTTTACATATAGGGCTTGCTTGATGCCTTGGAAGTTTTGCTGCCTAATAATGAGAATAGGTTTTGTGTAAGGCATTTGCATGCAAACTTCAAGAGTAAAGGATTCAAGGGCTTGGCATTTAAGATGCTTTGTGGTCTGCAGCTATGGCTTCAAATGAGTCACAATTCAAGAACTGCATGGAAGTGATCAAGGCCATGGATGTAGCAGCCTTTAACTATCTGGACAGTATTAACCCAAGTTGTGGTCAAGACATGCGTTTAGCACCCATAGTTGTAGTGACATATTGACAAACAATGTTGCGGAGTCGTTTAATGCTTGGGTCATTGAAGCAAGGGACAAACCTATTCTGACTATGGCGGAGTTGAATAGGCGGCAACTTATGAATAGATTTGATCAGAAAAGAGCTGGAGCAAAGAAGTCTACTAATCTACGAATCTGTCCCAGGATTGTGAAAAAATTGGAGCGGAACAAGACATTATCAAGTGACTACATGGCTGGTTGGCGTAACAATCTATCTTTTGAGGTTGACCACATGCAGGAGCCTAGGAGGGTAGTACACTTGGACACAAAGAGTTGTGGATGTGGTAGGTGGCAGTTGAAGGTATTCCATGTCCCCATGCATGCTCTGCTATATATGAGAATGGGGAAATTCCGGAGTCATACATTAGTAGCTGGTACTTGATGGAGACATATGCCAATTCATATGCGCCGGAGATTCACCCTATGCCAGGGCCAACTGAATGGCCTGTTGACGATGGTGCTGAACCTATTGAACCCCCTATCATTAGAAACAAAAGGGGTAGGCCCAAAAAATTGAGGAAAGAGAGGGAATTGACGAAAATGATCCAACCGAAAATATTAATGTGACTCGTCGGGATATGACATAACTTGGGGGAATTGTGGTCAAAAGGTTCATAATGCTAGAAGTTGCAAACAACCACAAAACCCCAACAAGAAGAAGTGGCCTAAAAGGGTTAGGAGCAAAAATCCGACAACTTCAATTGCTGTGAGTTACTGTAAACCGACCTAATAATATTATTTCCATGAAATTCAATATATTAACGCTGTTTATCATTGTGTTTTGACAGGATGGGAGGTTCACATTCACACAAGCCACTCAAACAACCGAACCCACCGAGGCTGGACAGGTTGTTGTCTTAATATTAGCGATGAAATATTTATTAATAATTTTACCTTGCCACTAATTATGTTATGTTGGCAGCATCAAACTCAACATGTGGATATGCCACCAACATCATCAAATCCTGATGGACGTAGGGTTAGGATGTCGAAGAAGGGAACAAGTGTGGAGTAACTACTTAATTTGTTAATGCTAATTTAAAATGTGGAATGAAATGTGATTTTTTGCTATTTTGGTCAAACGGGTCTTTATTGTTACAGGTAGGAAGCTCGCAGCCGGTTGAAGCACGTAAAAAAGGATCAAACGTACTCAACCACCAGCAACTCAGTAGAAATGTGTTTTGAGGTAGTTTTTGTGATAGTACTCAGCATGTGTTTTGATGTTGCCATGTATTTTGATCAGTGACATGGACCATGTGTGTTTCATGGTTTTCCTTGTATTTTGAGGGATTTTGATGTTTCACATGTCTTGTTCATGGTTTTCCTTGTATTTGAGGTATTTTTGATGTTTGACGTAGACATGTGTTATGATAGTTTCATGTATATTGAGGTTTGACATGGTTCATGTATATTGAGGTTTTGACATGGTTTCATGTGTATTATACTTTCCGTGTAACCAAAGAACATGACCCTGGACAGTTTGAGTTCTGGTTTATGGTGCAAGAGAATGAACTAACTTAGACAATTTCATTGATGGTGTATTTTATGGAATACCTCAAAAGTTTGTGTGATATGATTTTATGTACCTTTTGTTGAGCAATGATAGATTGGGTTTGGCTTGGCATTTGTAATCAGTACGTTGTATTTTTATGCCATATTTGCTTTTAACTTGTTGCAAATGACTCATTTCAACATCAACACAAGATTGTCTATTACCAAAAGGCAGAGTACTTAAAGTTCAAATAAGTTTGCTACACAACAAGTCTATACAATGAGAGTAATTACAAACAACCAGGGAGGTGACAATTATCAAAGCATTATTAAAAAATTGCTCTCTAGAACCTATAGGTGTCATTTTCCTTTAGGCAAATGATCAACCTTTTCACTGTATGAGTCAGCTTCATCCTCCAATTCTTTAACCCTTGCAATGTAGTTGGAATTTTCCTTGACAACCATGTTAAACCCTTTCAGGAAGGAGTCATTTTCATTCTCCAGGGTTTTGTTATCTTTTCAACAGCTCAGGTAACACCTCCTTAAACCCCTCTGACCAAGTTGGGAGGGTCCCTCCAGTGGAAATTCCGGCAAGCTGGAGTTCCCTGCATGTTGGTGAAATCCACCCCCCGCCCACCCCCAGGAACCCATACATGTTTAAAATACTAACAATAGATCTGAACGTCAACACTAAAAATTCTAGTCTTTTCCATATTCTCATAAATTTACCGTTTTTGGGTCATAGCGGCGCACCCCCAAAATCTTCTGGCTGGGGGTTATCATCAGTCCATAGAGGTCTTCAATGGTGCAGGTAATCCGCACTTACAAACACACGGAATCCATACTACACCCAACAGATGAAGGACCCAGATGCGATGATCTCGACTGATCCTCTCTCTTTTTT
>FXXK01001505.1:70946-75946 GCA_900184695.1 Betula pendula | reverse complement strand
AAATTTCCTACCAGATTGTTTTTATGCAAGGATAAGGACAAAAGTGATGGTATAGAACCCATGGAGCTTGGTATATTTCCTGTCAGGTTATTGTTCCCCAAGTACAGCTCTTCTAAAGCAACATAGTTGAGCATCCAACAATCAGGAATTTTTCCGGATAAAAGATTTCTTGACAGATCAAGAAAACTCAAAGAGTGGATAACATCTTCACAAAAGGCAGTAGAAAATCCAATCAATAAGTTATTTGAAAGATCTAAAAACTTAAAGGTAGAAGAGATGTTGGGGAGAGGGCAAGAAAAGTTGTTGGAATCAAGATAAACTTCTCCTCCACAAGATAAACTTGTAATGCTCCTATGAAAGTTATTGCCAGAAAGATCTAGAAGACTAATTTGGGAAGAGTGGTTCCAAAACCAAGGAGGGACTACACCCGAAAGAATATTTGTAGCCAAATTCAAGAACTCTAAACTTGTGGCGCTGCATGCAAATGAATTTCCTAAAAGTTCATATACACCCCCACTAAGCTTGTTGGAAGACAAATCTAAATGTTGCAGATTACAAAGATTTCCCAAAAATCTTGGTAATTTTCCTTCAAGGCTATTGTTTGACAGGTCAAGATATATCAATTGGGAAAGGAGTCCAAAGGCACTAGGAAGTACACCTTGAATATGGTTATTTGAAATATCAAGTCTTTCAAGAGTAGTCATATTGTATAACCAGTTAGGTATTGAGTAAGAGAAGTTGGTACCACGGAGATATAGATGTCTCAGAGTACTAGACATGTTTTGGAAAGCAACTTGAATTGGAACCTGAATACAAATAAAGTAAGATTATGAAACCAGTCAAATATGTTGAATAAACAAATTAAGATGTTCAATGAAAGATCAAGCATAACTTTGAGCATGTTCATCAACTGTAGGTTTGCAGATGTTTTACTAAGATCGATCTCACTCATGTCAAGGAATTCTAGCAAGGAAAGATGAGATAACCATTCAAGGTTGTCAATATTTAGGAAGAGACCTCGGATGTCAAGATAATGTAAGTTTGAGAGATTTCCAAGTTGATAAGGATTTGCAGTAGTACTCTTGAAGCCCAAATCTGATAGGTTTAGTCTTTAGATATCTTAGATTTCGGAAGTATCCAAAGAAGCTTGGAAAATGATTGTCTTCAAAACCATTTGAACTTAGGTCCAAATGTTGAAGATTTTCCAATTTCTGCAAAGAATCACTTATCAGCCCACCCAATTTTGATTGTTCAGAAGCTTCATCTGGTTTTCTAAGATTTAGCTGGATGACATGCCCAGTTGTGTTGTCACAACCAATTCATTTCCACATACAACAGTCTTCGCCAATCCAAAATGAGAGTTGATTGGAAGGATCTATGATACCTTGTTTGAAGGTGAGGAGGGCTTCTCTTTCTCTTTTTCTGCAAAGGCCATTTGGATTTCCATGACAATATGTAAACATGCATATGATTGTAGCCAAGGAAAGATACCAACGCACAAGCACCACCATAAAACTGCTGCTCTTCCTATCCATAACCGTTCCCATATCACAATGAAGATGGAAATATTTGCAAAAATGGAGCACACTCCTCTCTCTATATATATATATGAGGCCCCTTAAACAAATTGAATTGAAGATTCCTCTTAATATGACCAACAACGAAGGTTCTTCAAGTCAAGGTCGTCTGGATGCTAAATAGGAAGACAACAAGAATACTTTGATCCGCACTACATGAAAGAAAATGAAGACAACAAGGGACCTACTAAGCAAGAGAATCTTCAGCCTCATTGGTCCTTAACTTTGTCTCAATTGATGACTAAATCTTATAACAACGTGAAGGAAGGACTAAATTCTGTAATCTCAGTCAACCTCCTTGGTCCTTACTTTGTCTCCATCTATGCCTAATTATACCAACGTGAAGGAAGGACTAAATTCTGTAATCTCAGTCAACCTCCTTGGTCCTTACTTTGTCTCCATCTATGCCTAATTATACCAACGTGAAGGAAGGACTAAATCCTGTAANCCCCTTAAACAATTGAATTGAAGATTCCTATTAATATGACCGAAAACGAAGGTTCTTCAAGTCAAGGTCATCTCGATGCTAAATAGGAAGACAACAAGAATACTTCGATCCGCACTACATGAAAGAAAATGAAGACAACAAGGGACCTACTAAGCAAGAGAATCTTCAGCCTCCTTGGTCCTTAACTTTGTCTCAATCGATGACTAAATCTTATACCAACGTGAAGGAAGGACTAAATTCTGTAATCTCAGTCAACCTCCTTGGTCCTTACTTTGTCTCCATCTATGCCTAAGTTTTATACCAACGTGAAGGAAGGACTAAATCCTGTAATGTATAATGTGATGATCAATTTCACTTAGGAGTTCAAATATGAAAATTAGCTCATCTAAAGAAGAAATCTTGTCATCATGTGACGAATTTCACTTGGGTGCTAAATGGTAGTATTTGAAAATAATAAACAGACTCCAAATAACACCTAGAAGAGGGGGTTGAATAGGTGTATACCAAATAAACGCGAAATTTAAAAATATGCAACAGCACAAAATATTATAAAAGCAATAAAGCATACGACACAAATATTTTGGTTACGAAGTGGAAACCTTTTGAAGAACTCTTCAAAAGTAAAACCATTATGGGGTAGCCAAACCCAGAAAATCAATGCACTATAGAAGAACGAGAAAGTACAAGGTGTCCATACTTACAAAACCTTTGTGAGAGACACACTCTTGTACTAGACAAATGACCCACTTGCCCACTACCGCAGTAATTCTCCCAGAACCTCTGAAAGGTTCTTCTGACGTCTCCTTTACTGGAACTTCGATAGGCTTCAAGTGTCGTAAACAAGGATTATAAAAACTCTAAGAGAGGAACAATTTGATTGCTCCAAACAAGCCTAAACCTCTCTTAGCACAAATAAAATAGTCTCTAAACCCCTACATAAAACGTCTAAGAAGACTACATTATATAGAAGAGGAAAACTTGGGCCCTGTTTGGCAACATGTTCCACTCCAATTCCAATTCCACTCCAATTTTCAAAAAAAAACATTCCCACTTTTTATATCATATCAACTACTTTTTAACAACTTTTTTTACTTTTTATATCACATCAAATATTTTTTTATTACCATTCAAATAAAATACTCACTAAAAAACAAAAAATTTCACTTTTCCATACAAAACATTCCCTCTTAACAATCACATCATGCTACAGTGGAATCATCCCCAAAGAATAGAATCTGTTGCCAAACAAGGCCTTGGTCTTCAAGTAATAAAAACGGATTCCAGAATTCTTAGCATTTCTGATCCGGTCGAACGGCTAAGTGGTCCGGTTGAATGGTGCTAGGCTAAACATTGAAATCAGGATTCCTCATGCGGCGCATTCGATCGGCTCTTGGAACAGGTAATAGAACGAGGCTCTCTGAGTATCCTTAAATATATCCGATCGAATAGCGATTGGAATGGCTGATGGAACGGAGCATTCTGGAACTTTGATGAAGCTAGCTAGTCGAACGGTATTTGGAACAGGCTTCACTGGAAGTCTGAAAAGCTAGCCGATCGAACGACAATTGGAACGGTCTTTGGAATGGGCTTCACTGGAAATCTGAAGCAGCTATCGTCGAACACCAATTGGAACGGGCCGCATTGGAACTCTGAAGAAGCTGTCCAATCGAACGCCTTTTGGAACGGGCCGTACTGGAACTCTGAAGAAACTGACTGGTCGAACGGCATTTGGAACGCCCTTTGGAATGGGCTTCTCTGTTGCTTCTTCAAAGATCATCCGGTCGAAAGGAGCAGATCCCGTTCGAACGAGACTAATTAAAAACAATTTATATGTGAAAATTAAACTACATTTTGTTCAAAAAAGTCCCAATTACAAAAATCACTTTGGGACATCAAATTAGCCAATTCAAAAACTAAAAAACTTCCCCTTTGGCAATTCGGTAACAAAAATACTTTTGATCTCAAAATTAAATTAAAGAGCATAAAGAATAAAGACAAATGTTTATCAAAATAAATGTTCATTGCAGATAAAAAAATACTCCCCCTTTTTGTCCATCAATGACAAAGGAGAGAAGAGCAGACTCAAATGCCAATGTAAAAGAGAATCAAACCCGTAAATGACAGAAGCAAAAGAAACTCATACCTGATTGGACAAGGAACAACAAAGGTTCAAAGCAGACAGACAAAAAAAAATTCCCCCCTTTTAGAACCCCAAAAACATTTCTCCCTCTAAGTGAGTTCCCAACAAAATCATAAAGTAAGCAAGGAAAATATCATCAAGAACACATGAGTAACAAATTGAATATCAAAAACATCAAATGCTTAAGGTGTCCAAAAAATGCATGAAATTCAAAGGATGAATGGACTAGAAATAACTTTGACAAACGCCAAGAGATATGTATCACTTTATTCATGCTCATGTGTTGTGTGTATAGACTTCAAAGGACGACAAGAGTGAACCGAACCGAGTGTGGAGACAAATAAGGCTTATAAGGAAGAATGATCAGCACATCGAATCAAAAGTCAAACCTTATTATTAGTGCTAGGGCCTAGTTACCCTCATCCAATATACTCTCCCTGAGTTTTAACACAATCTTAAACAAAGTTCATTAGTGGCCGTCTATTTTCACAATGATTTGGCCACTATCTATTTCTATAGGAACAAGTTTAAGCAAAGTATAGACACTGAACTTTTGTTTGGATATTCTTTTTAAGAATGTGCATTTTTGCAACAATGGAGCTTTATCACAATAGAGAGGAGAACATGAGTTTTTAGGCCTAGGTTCAACTAGCAAATGGTCAATTTGATCGAAAAGCCAACCAATCATTCCTCACAAGATGTCTGATCTATCACAAAACAATTCAGTCGGTCTTAACACACAAGAAGAATGAAAAGTGCATTAGAATTTAGCATGAAAGAAATGTACCACAAGGCTCTCACTGAAGTAAAGAAATATCGGTCCATTAAAGAGAAT
>FXXK01001505.1:25684-57641 GCA_900184695.1 Betula pendula | reverse complement strand
ATTAAGCTAGTTCTGTAGCAAAAATGGGCAAAAAAGTAGTTTATCTAATTTGCCATTTTAGCTTAAAAAAATGGCTAATAGTATTCAACAATTTTGCTGAGGACTGGAATTCAACAATGCATTAAAAAAATCTAATAAAAAAAATTAATTTGATTCGTTTTTTTTTAAATAATAAAAGTGAATAAAGAAAGAATTTTTTAAATAGAATAGTGAATGTGAATAGTTTAAATAGAAATTGAAATGTATGTGCTTTAAAAAAAATAGGTAGTAAAAAAAAAAGTTATTCTTTAGCTAAAATTTGCCGAGCCGTGAATGCCCTAAGTAGCTTGGGAAAGCCCATCAAGTTATATTTTCGATTGCTAGAACCGGTCTTCCTTTTATTGTCTTTTATTGTGCTCCTAAAACCATTCGAATTTACTAACAGATTAAACATGGAAACAAAGGCAGCCTTGTGTGCGGCTGTTCGTGAAGTTCTTGATAAAGGTAATTACGTGGATTGGAGTGTTCAGGTAAAAACCTATTTGATGGCTCAAGATCTTTGGGACGTTGTTAAAGCAACCATAGAACATCCTAAGCTAGAAGCTGATGAAGCTACTATTAAGGCTTGGGGCAAGAAGAATTCCATGGCTTTGCATGTGATCCTGATTTCATGCGGATTGGACGCATTTTCTAAGATTAGGGGGATTACTTCCGCCAAGGATGCTTGGGATACTTTGGAAGGAAAGTACGCCCCTAAAAATACAGGTACTTGTATTTGATCCTTGGAATTTTTACTTGAATCAAACTGATCTTTGCGGTAGTATAAGTATTTTAAAGATTTCTAGGGTGAGCTATTTGTCCAAAATTGTTCTTGTTGTCAGCTGCTTGATAAAAATTGTTAGATGCATATGTGAATCCATGTCACAACCAATAACCCATTAACACTTGGCATCCGCTTGCTGCTATTGTAAAATTATAGTTTTACTTCCAAACAGAAAAAAACAAGAAAGTGTAAGAAAAAAAAAAAAAGAGAGGGACCTCACCTAACAATCACTGCCTGGCCTCGAATTGCGCCTGGGGCAACCCCATAGAAGCTGTTACAGACATACAAATCAAGGAAAGAAAGACTTATAATCAAAAGGGACGTCAAGTTGCATGGGGATGAAGTGGATAAAAGTGGCGGCTGAAAATATGTAATTAGAAGAGGGGTTTGGCTCTTAAAGCAGAACCTTTGTTAGATAAGGATGTTTGTCCAGTAGGAGGAAAACAAGGGATAGTTATCCTAATAGGATTTGGACTCTTGCTCATAAAGCAAGAGTCTTAGTAGGACTTTAATAAGGACTTGGTTGTCCACGTACCCTTAGGAATTGGGAGTTCCAATTCAGCTTTAATTCTTTATGTATTTGATTATTTAAACGCAAGAGTGCTCATTGAGAAAGTAGCTAAAGATTATTATTATTCAACTCTTGAGTTGATTGGGAGGTTGGGGTACCTCGAATACCCTATCTATCGGTCACCATAGGTAAACCAAGGAAAACAGATCTTGCTTCCTTGCTCTCCATAAACCCATCACATATTCACAAACACATCCAGCTCAATCCCAAACACAGGCTTGTGACAGAAGCCTTCTAAATATTGACAAACTCAGTAGCGATTGCTAAGACAAAAGTCGCAAAATCATAATTCTTAGGACTATACCAAAACATCAATCTAGAAAATGGTCAAACCTCCATTGGATCAGTTTAACCTTTTGATCTGGCTGAACATTTAGTTTTTGAAGACAATAAATATTTCTTAAATAATGTTTTTAATTTACAAATATGTATAAGAGTAAAGTCCATATAGCCCTCTCAAATTACCACCGAATTGACAATGTGCCCTCCTAATTTTAATTGGGACAATGTCTAAACTACCAAACATTGTCAACTATCCCTCAATAACGAAAATATCTTAATAAAATAAAAAAAAATTAGAACATCTAAGAAAAAACTAAAAATTTAAAAAAAATTTTAAATTTTTAAAAACTTACCCCCAAAATTGGCAATTTAAAATTTAAAAATTTCCTTTTTTAAAAAAAAGAATTAAATTTATTTTTTTTCAAATTTAATAAGAGTATTTTTGTCTTATTGACTATCAAAAAAAAAACAAAAGAGTATTGTTGTTTATTTGAAATATATTTGTAGATCATTTTGTCTTTCGTTGGCCTTGGAGGGAGACATTGACAAATGTCTTGTAGTTGGAGGGCATTGTTTCAATTGGAATTTTGAAGGTAGACGCAAAATCTTTGTGTAAACCGTAATGCTACAAACGTATATATAGTACCTATACCTTAACCTAATATATATATCATATTTTTTACAACTTTGTCTCCTAATATCACATGTGAACACGTGTCAAAACTTATAAAAAAATTATAAAGAGTTGTGATCTCGTCAACATTTTCTTGCAAATCTAAATTTACATTAATAAGAAAAATTCAAATACTCATCCAATGGTTGGCATGTAGTTCTCATAATGGTTTCATTTCATCATTATATCCTTCTATGAAAACAAGAAAAACTTGGCAGGGATGGACAACGAGAGCAATGACTATGGTGAGTATGTGGACTTATGCAAGGCTTTGCGAAGTGGTGAATTGAACGATGCAAGACAGTTCTTTCTGCTCCGACCCAATGCAGTGAATGCAAAAATCACAATTTTGGGCCAGACGGCTCTTCATATTGCCGTTGTTGCGAAACATTTGCATATAGTGGAGGAGTTGGTTGAGCTAATGTGGGAAGAATCTTTGGAAATAGAAGATGACAAGGGAAATACAGCTCTATTTGAGGCACTTTTTATTGGAAACTGCAGGATGGCAAAGTGTATGCTTGACAAGAACAAGAAGTTGGCCAGCATTGGAAATAAGTCAAAAATACTTCCAGTTGTTATGGCTATTCAGTTTGGGTATACAGAATTGGCTCGCTATCTGTATGGTCTAACTCCGTTTGAAGATCTAATGCCAGAAAAAGGCGTCAATGGCGCTACAGTTTGTACCCAGGCTATATATACCAGAAATTTAGGTAAGAACTCTTCGTCTAACAATCCATCGGTCGTTATTTCTAATGATTTGAAATCTTCGCAATATAAATCCCTTCTTGTAATGCTTTTTTCTGTACACTGGCACAAAACAACAGGTATTGCTTTGCATTTAATCAAGAAGTGTCCACCTTTGGCTCTTGCTTTAGACAAAGACAATTGCTCCCCTTTGTACGCTTTGTCTGCTATGCCTCATGCATTCCTGAGTGGAGATAAGCCTAAGTTTTGGAAGCGATGGATCTACTCTTGTTAGTACCACTCTTTCTCTTTTGCATTTCATTTAATTGTTCTGGTATTAGATGGATTCATGTGGTACAAAGATTATCTTAAGGTCCTTGTAGCATCCTTTTGCATCAATTCAATTGTTGCGTACAAATGCTATCTATTTTTCTGATGAAACCCTCATAACTTAAAATTCGATCATCAACTAAAAGAAACTACAAAATAAAAATGTCACAAATAAAAAAAGAAAAAAAAATGAAACAAAAAAAATGAAGGATGACGACCTTGGTGACGACCGACACCCATCGCATCTGGAAAGGGTGTTCGCCCCTCATGTGGGAGGGATGGTCGCCCTCACATTTGTGAGGTGCGGTAGTCAGAGCATCGAAGGGCGGACACCCCTTGCAAATAAGTGGTGGTTGCTCCTCACAAATGTGGTGTGGCAGCCCCTCATCTGCAAGGTTCGGGCACCACTCTCAGATATGCGGAGGGAGGCCACCCCTCATACAAAAGAGATGTGTTCGTCCCTCCCAAATGTGAGGGAGCGGTTGTCATTCCAAGATTAGGGTTGACCACCCCTCTTAAATGTGAGGGGTTGCTGCCCTTCATAGATGATATCATGAGCAACAATCCAAATTTGTCATTAAAAAAATTTGTCATGAGCAATAGCATCTATGAGCAACTAAAAGAGTTTTTAACGCAACAAGTGTAGCAACGTAGAAGCTAAATTGGCACGGCTACAACATAATGTCAAGTTCCATTTTGATAGGTGTTTGAGTTGAAAATTGAAATATATTGAGAAACAATTGTTTTGTTTATTTTCTTTTGTTTCTTTTTAATTTGTTAATACTGAATGGATACTAATTTTATTTTTTATATATTAATTTTTTTTATGACGAGAAACCTTATAAGATAGGGTCATTTCGTGTATTCACCCATGTCGGGTAAACCTCGTACTCCGTGCAAAGCGCTCCTTCATACAGATCAGTTTATACTCCGGCTTTGCTGGTGGACTGGCTGTAAGGAATTGTTTGCACCCAAGAAAATTTGAATCTTAAACCTAATGAGAAATCTACCAAGATCAAGACTCTTATCACTTGAGCCAACCCTTTAGGATTATTTTTTATATATTAATTTAATCTTCAATATTAAAATATATTTTTATTCATGCTTTGGCCTCCTATGTTAATATACTTTTTCATTCATACTTTGGCCATTTTGACAAAAATTTCTGGGTCTATCCGTCTGAGCACATCATATATCTGCTTTTATTTGTGTTACCTTTTTTGATTGCTGGAATAGACGCTAAGTTAAAGCCAATTTTATTATATTATTTGTTTTAGAAAAATGTATCTTTAATTTTCATATGGCCGTTATACCAAAGTTTTATTTATTTACTGTGTGGCTGAAGAGAAAATTGCTCATGTGAGACATAAAGTAATAGTACTATCAAATTCTTACTTTAGAATCAATGGCCTCTTTTGCTGAAAGGTATACACATTCAATCTGTTGGTGCCACCAATGAAATTCTTTTGGACTTTGAAAAAGAAGAAAAGCGACAAAGCGAACAAGCAAAACCTATCGGATCAGGTATGTTATTTCCTAAACTTTCTTCTCCAAGGTTGCCCTGTGACAATGAAAATCATTTTTTGGGTTTTTTTTTTTTTTTTTCTTATGACAATTAGATTAATTAATGAAATTGTAACATATTTTTATCGTGGAAAACAGTAAGTGAAGAGCTATTAATTCATCTTTCTGTGTTGGCAATATCAACACAGAAATTTACTTTCGTCTTCTACATAATATTTCCTATTAAACATTGAAGATGATGTAGTTCGACAAGAAGGAAGATTAAAATATAGGCAGGAAAAAGAAAATCAAGCAAATAATGATTAACCTAATAGGACCCCCACAAGAGATCCCCACAATAGGACAAATATCCTTCACACAATGCAAAGCCCAGTCTGAATAACTGTAATCTCCCTGCACAACAAGGGGATCGATACACAGAGGGGGATACAGGACCTCTCCAATTTCCAACCTCACCAGAACCAGAGAAAGGTCCATTCGCGAGACACAAAGCAATTTATTTCTTTTCTCCTTGTCAGTTTTAGTATCACCAAAAAGGAACACCGGAGCCGCATCTCGAGCAGAGGTCTTCAGATTCGAAAAATCAGCAGCAACAGACAACAGTCTTCTCAGGGTCAGACCTTGTATTACCCATCTATCCAAATAGAAGGGGAAGCTTTGTCGTCGCCGTCTCACTCACCACCTCCTAACACCAACGTCTTGTCGATGGTCCTCGAAGAAGAGCCTCCAATCTCAGCAGAATGCGAGCTGCTGGAGCCTCGCCTTGGGAGAGGACCCAAAAAAAGCCACCACCTTTCTCATCTCTGCGGCAAAAAGTCTCCATCCCCGCCCTTCAAGCCCTTCCGGGATTACTATGAGACCTCTTTTTCCTCCCACCGCGTCCTCCACTAGCTCCAAGAAATGTCCTGCTTTATTAACCCCCCTCTGAGCAATAAAAGCTTTATGCCCTTGTCTACGAGAGTTGATAAACTCAGCGACATCCGGTTTGCCCACCAGCGACTCCACCATATTTTTAAGCTAGACGACACTCCATTTACCCAACTAGGACAACACGACTAGCCTCTTCTTTCTTCTCAACAATCGAAGGAATTAACCCCCTCTCCACCGAGAGTTCAAAAGCCTTAGCCTCAACATAAAATTAACTCACATAGCCCATCGACCCACAATCCACCAAATAACAAACACCTAGCCCCAACAAGATAAATAGAGAAACAAAGACGAAAACAATGTCGGAATAGTTGTACACGCTTCGACAGGGAAGTCTTCTCGATTCGAGAGAGAGAGAGAGAGAGCAAAGATCATATATTCAACCAACCCAACGAGAAAAGCAATGCTTTTATGAATGAAAACACAAGCTAGAGTTGAGAAATTACCTCTTGGGGCCTTAAACTGCCAAAAAACCAAGAAAAGAGCTCTCTTTTTCTTCTCCCTCTTTTCTCCTTTCACTCTTTCTCTCTCTCCTACACGTTTTTGAGGTTCTAGACAACCAAATGGTTGCTAGGGTTCCATTAAGAGCCATAAATAAACCACTCCTCCACTTCTGCAAATTTTGGATTTATCTATGTCACGTGCTGTCTTCCACCAATAGATTGGTGATAGTACTGATCGATCATTGCAGTTTCAGTTTTTATCTAACGTGTCTTCGCACCTCACCAATCAATCAGCTGCTTTATTCGATTGATCAGGTACTTTTATCTGAAATCCTTAGGGTATGATCACCTATCCAAACGATCAACTTGACCATCAACTGATCAGTAGGGTGTTGCTGACTCTGACCAATTGATCGATAACTTCCCATTGATAGATCAGTTCGAGGCTATTTTCCTCTTAAGTGTTGTCCGTGCTTATTTTTCCTAATTTTTAACATCATTCTTTGCCCCTTATCAATTCTCTAGGTCCTCATTAAGGTTTTATTAACCTTAGTTTAGAACGAGGTATTACTACGGCTATGTCTGTTAAAGCCTTTGGTTTTGTTTTTTGTATGTTTTAAATAGTAATAGAAGTGAATAATGTGATATAAAGTAGGAAGAATGTTATAAATTTTTTGTATGGAAAAGTGAAAAAGTTTTGTTTTTTAGTGAGTTTTTTATTTGAATAATAATACAAAGTGAGTGATGTGATACAAAAAGTAAAAAAAGTTGTTAAAAAGTGATTGATGGAATATTAAAAGTGGTGTTAATTTTGAGAAAAAAATAAAAAGGGGAAGGGGGAAGGGGTTAACAAACATAGCCTACTTCCCTCTCCCATTATAAAAATTTTCTCAATGAAACGTAAGTTTAAAATATTTTCAGCAAAAAGGGTACTGGTACCTCATGATCGTGTGTGTCATACAAGTTGTGCTCAGTGGGTCCTAGGGAATTGTGTCCCATCCTTTCTTCGGCAATGGGCCTATGACTCCATTTTTGGTTTCCTATATCTTTGTCCATATGTAAGAGACTAGTAACAGATGTCTTATAACTTGTTTACTTACCTAAATATAGAAAAAATATGAAAAAAACTACAAAAAGCCACCTGCAGCTAGGGGTGTCAAAACGGGTTAACGAGTCGGGTTCGGGTTAACTCGCTTGACCCGTTAACCCTAAACCCGGACACGACCCGTTTAATAAACGGGTCGTGTCGTGTCAACCCGTTTATTAAACGGGTTGACACGATCCAACCCGTCAACCCGTCAGTAGCTGCCTTCTTGCCTTCTTCAGTAGCTGCCTCTGCAGTCTGCAACACCATGGCCGATCAAAAAAATTTCGCAGAGTTGAAAGATTATTTTCTTTAATCTTGTGGTAGCAGAAAGGGTTTGGTGAGAGTGGTTAATTCAACAAATGATCCAAAATTCCAAATCAACGACAAAACAAAACCCTAGATCTGAACATGGAAGCTCCAAATCGCAAATCCCATCTTCAGCCGTGAGCCTCCATGGTGGTTCTCCTAGCTGAATGCCGAACCCAACACCCTCTCTTACACGTTCGTCTCTCTTCACTCTGCTGTGCTTGGCGTGGAGGACCGCGAGAAGAGAAGAGAAGAAAAGAAAGGAAAGAAAAGAGAAATGCGAAGAGGGAGCTGGGCTGCTGCGTCGTGACAGAGAAGCAGGCGGAGAGATTCGAGGAGAAGAGAAGGAAAGAGAGAAAAGGAAAGAAGGAAAAAGAGAAAAGAGAAGCTGGGCGTGGGCGTTGAGTGACGACCAGGAAAGGATGAGAGAAGAAAGAGATAAAGGAAAAGAAAATGAGGCAGTAAAGGGAAGAAGGAATGAACTATTGAAGGATATTAGGCTAAGGTTAGCGAGTTTTTTTTTTAAAAAAAAAAAAAATTTTTAAAAACGGGTTACGGCGGTCACCGGGGGTTGACCCGTCTGACCCGGTAACTTCCGGGTCATAAACGGGTCAACCGCTGTTTGACCCGGTAACCCGTTAAGCTAAACTAAACCCGGAAAATTCGTGTTGTGTTCATGTCGGGTTCGCGGTCATGTAAAAAATTGCCACCCCCTACCTGCAGCAGATGCCTATAGGCCAGTCCCTTCTCTAAATCATTGGATATGGCTACAATTGCTACCCAATGCATTGGGTAGCACTGTAGCTACTCAATGTATTATATAATCCTTAAAAAATAAAAAACACACTCTCTCTCCTTCATGCATCCCTTTCTCTTTTTCTCTTTCCTGTCGAGCAGCCCCATCTCCCCTTCTCTTCTGCAACACCAAAACGGCCATGAAAGAGCTGGCTAAAAAAAATTCAGAACAACAAGAGCTAAGAGTGAGAGATGGAATTTAAAGGGGTGAAGAAGCTAAAGAAGAAAGTGAGAGGTAGCTTCTAGGGGGAGATCTCCATAGAGCTAGTCATGGAAAAAATAATGAGAGGAAAAAGACAAAGCTACGTAGAAGAGAGACAATGAGAAGATAAAGGAGATCTCTCACTGCTTGGTGGAATACACTTTACAAAGGCTTCAAATTGCTTGACGGAGACAATGAGAAGAAACAAAGACTTGGGTTTTCTGCTGCTTGACAGAGACGACGAGAGAGAGAGGGGGGAAAAGAAATGAATAAAAAAAACAAAAGAAAGAGTAAAAAATAATATTTTAATACTATAGGGAAAGATAAAGGGAATTTGCTGTGAAGTGTATTTGGATAGAAAAGCAAAAAGTAATTTTGTTCCCTAAATATAAGAAAACTTTATTGAGTATTTGATACTAGTGCTCTAAGAAAATATACTAACATTTACCTTCAAGCTGGTCTAGGCTTGCATCGGCGTAGAATTGTGGAAGGTCATTAGGCAAATCATCAAGGGCCTCATAATAGATGTTACCCACCCTATACCACTTGTCATTAGACTCGACCCCGAGTCTCATCCATTCAAAGAAATGGTAGTTCCATTCATTCGGGGTTTGTGGGTATCTAGGCCGATCCTATGCTTCCTAAAAAGGAAAAGAATTCTGTTAGTCGACAATCCTTGTCACTAACCATTTTATCAAATCTATGCGCAAGTTTTCACAATCATTCCTTGTGTTATGCTAATATTATGATGATTGAAACCTCAAACAACTGTGGGTGTCATTTCCACATGTCTTGCTTTGCTTCCTAAGATGCTTCTTTAACTCCATGGTTGTGCCACAATACTTTGACTCTCGGAATCCTCTTTGTGAGCAACACCTGCTCCTTACGGTCTATAATCCCCACATGTACTTCCTTATTGGTCAACACTTGCTCCATGCACGTATTTGCACACAGTCGACACATGGAATACATTATGCACAACGGCTAACTTTGGAGGTAACGTGACCTGTTACGCTACCAGGCCTACTCTCATGGTGACTTCAAAGGGTCCAACATACCTTGGGCCCAATTTCCCTTTCTTTCCGAATCTCATCACACCCTTCATAGGTGAGACTTTGAGAAACAACTTATCCCCCACTGCAAATTGTAGTTCTCGTCGTCGGTTGTCGGTTTAACTCTTTTGGCGACTATGCGCTGCAGTTATCCATTGTTTGATTAGTGCGACCTTGTCTTGTATTATCTCGGTCTTCAAATTTCGTGTTTCCCCAAATTCGTTTCAATATAGAGGGGACCAACATCTGCGTCTGTATAATGCCCATGAATGGTGGCATCTCAATGGTTGTTTGGTTGCTGTTGTTATATGCAAACTCGATCAAAGAGAGGTATTGTATCCAATTCCCCTTTAAATTGAGTACACACGCCTGTAGCATGCCCTCCAATATCTGGATGGTCCTATTTGATTGTCCATTTGTCTACAAGAGGTATGCCGTGTTAAACTTTAGGCGTGTCCCCATGGCATCTTGCAGGCTTAGTCGAAACCCTGTCGTAAATCGGGGATCTTAATCTAATACAATGGTGATTGGTACTCCATATAGCGTGACTATATTCTGCACATACAACTCTACCAATCTCTCCATTGAATCCTTGATCTTGATGCGGATGAAGTGCGTTGTCTTAGTTAGTCTGTCCACTACCACCTATATGGTGTCTTGTTTTGATGGCGCCCTAGGTAACCCCACTTCCATTCAAACGCGTTGAGTGGTTCAAGGGTCCCAACAGGTCTCTAATGCTCCGCCTAACTTGCTGGCTGATGGGGCATCACTCTACATACTTAACGATGTCGCGCTTCATGTTACTCTACCAGTAGTGTTCCCTTAAACAGTACATCTTAGTACTTCCCGGGTGTACCATATAAGGGGACTGATGTGCTTTGTCCATAATTTCTTTCTTCAGTGCTTCATGGTCTGGTGCGCTCACCCTATAGCTGTACCTCAAAACTCTTTCCATGTGAGCACACATAAATGAGGTGCTTTTCCTTTTCGGATCTTCCCCTTATCTCATTACACTTCCAGTCCCTTAGCTGTGCTTCCTCAATCTTGTCCATCGTCATGGGTTGAATAGTCAGTGCAGCAAGGTGAGCTGCCTGCCCCTTCGGCACTACATCTAGGCTGAGTTGCTCTAACTCCTTGACCAACTGTCACTGGGAGTGCTCCAATGTCGACACTTCACCTCTTGATTTACGGCTTGAGGTGTCGGCCACCATGTTGGCATTACCCGGATGATAGTTGATGTTGTAATTGTAGTCATTGATTAACTCTAACCATCACCTTACTCTACAAACCTAGCAGTACAGACGTCTCTCTGAATTTAAGTTTATATCAAATTGATCCTAGGTACAAAAATTATTTTAAAGCTCATTGTTGTAATTATTTTGCATTAAAATCGATCATTTGCTCTAATTCTGTGTATTGTTCTTACTGAATCATTATAAAACTATAATTTGTACTAAAAAAAAAAAAATTTTTAAAAAAAAAGATAAAATAAAAAAGAAATGGGGTGGCCCCCCATAATAGAATTGACTCGCTACATCTATTCTCTACTCCGTTGGAAGATCTATCGCCAAAAAAAGGCGTCAATGTTTCTACACTTTGTACACAGGCTATATATACCAGAAGTTTAGGTAAGAACTCTTCATCTAACAATCCATCGGTTGTTATTTCTTATGATTTGAAATCTTCGCAATATAAATATTTTGTTCAATGTTTTTAATTTGTACGCTGCCACAAAACATCAGTTATTGCTTTGGATTTAATCCAACGTTGTCCACGTTTGGCTCTTGCTTTAGACAAAGAGAATTTCTCGCCTTTGTATGCTTTGTCCGCTATGCATTATGCATTCCCAAGTGGAGATCAGCGCATGTTTTGGAAACAATGGATCTACTACTGCTAGTATCACTCTCTTTCTCTTTTGCTTTTCATTTAATTGTTCTGGTATTATGTCCCCACACACACCTAGGATGGACGTAATTGCTCTAAAGATTACCCATAATGCCATCCGATAATTGATAAGAGTAATGCTACATTTCAAATTTTTTGTCCAACACAATCCAACTTTGTATATGTGGACAAAGATGAACCCACAAATGCAAAAACAAACTCTTTAAAAAAAAAGAGCAACATATACAAAGTTGGATGGAGTTTGACAAAAAAATTGAAAAATGTAGCATTACTAAATGAGTAAGATAATTGTCACATCAAAGTTTTCCTTTATCTTTTCGAAATAATAGGATTAGGCTATGCAGTGCCATTGTTGACACTGCACCCTACAACGGGTTGTAGTGTTTCCGGGTTGAAGAATATTAACTTCCAACAATAAGATTTTGAAACTTCCAATAATTTCATTTTTCGTAAGTAAAGAAAGTGATACCAAATGTAACACAACACACATAAAACATAAAAAGTTCTTTATTATTTCTCTTAACTTTCAAAAATGGTGAACAAGTTACGATTTTGCAATGGGTGGTTGCAAATGAGTGATGTTTGACATGCAAATAAATTATATAAACTCTTGTTACAAATTGATGAGGCAGTCAAGATATTTGAACTTTATATGGAAGCCAAAAAAAAAAAAACTTTTAAACAGTACTAATGCTATATACAGGGATGAAACCCTCCCCTCAAAAAATTTTAAAATTATCTATATTCAGGTCTTTTAGATGTAATCTGTTTTGGAAAATGTATTAACCTCTAACTTCTATTTTGTTAAGGAAAATTACAAAATTGATGAGTTTTAGGCTTCTATCAGATCGATTCATGTGGTACAAAGATTATCTTAAAGCCCCTAGTAGCATCCTTTTGCATCAATTCAATTGTTGGGTACAAATTCTATCTTTCTTTTTTTATGAAACCCTTATAAACTTACAATTCGATCATCAACTAAAAGAAATTACAAAATAAAATGTCACAAATAAAAAATAAAAAATAAAACAAAAAAATGAATGATGGCGGCCTTGGTGACAACCGTCACCCATCACATCTAGGAAGGGTGTTCACCCCTCATGTGGGAGGGATGGTCGCCCTCACATTTGTGAGGTGCGGTAGTCGGACCATCGAAGGGCGGACACCCCTTGCAAATTAAGTGGTGGTTGCTCCTCATAGATGTGCTGTGGCAGCCCCTCATCTGCGAGGTTCAGGCGCCCCTCTCATATATGAGGAGGGAGGCCACCGGTCCCCACATACAGATGTGTTCGTCTCTCCCAAATGTGAGGGGGTGGTTGCCATTCCAATATTAGGGGTGACCGCCCCTCTTAAATGTGAGGGGTCGCTGTCCTTCACAGATGATATCATAATCAACAACCCAAATCTGTCATTAAAAAATTTATCATGAGCAATAGCCTCTATGAGCAACGTAAAAGAGTTTTTAATGCAACAAGTGCAGCAACGTAGAAGTTGAATCGGCACCGCTACGACATAATGTCAAGTTCCATGTTGATAGGTGTTTGAATTAAAAAATTTTTTGATGAGTAAGAGAAAATATATTAAAAGCGCAAAAAGAGCGCAGCCCTGGTACACAGGAAGTATAAAAAGGACCGCCTAAGAAGGGGTAGAGAAATGTACAAGGAAATCATTAAAACTTAAAACGACAGGAGCTAAATAAGCAAAAGTCCAAGAATATAGAGTATGAAAAAAGAAGGACTTAAGCTCCTCGATCTCTCTTTGTCTTCGAAGTTACGATCATTTCGCTCTCTCCACAAGCACCACAAGAGACAAGAGGGCACCATCTTCCACACAACTGCACTCTGGGAGCGACCGCCAGTCCACCAGCAGGCAAACAAATCAATCACTCGAAGAGGCATAACCCAAGATAAACCAAAGCGGTTAAAGATGGTGTTCCACAAGACACAAGCAGCCTCACAATGAAGAAGAAGATGATCCACAGATTCTCCATGCCTTTTGCACATACAACATCTGTTAATCACGATGACATGTCTTCTTCTAAGATTGTCCAAAGTAAGGATCTTTCCTAGAGCTGCCGACCAAGCAAAAAAGGCCACTTTCAAAGGAGCCTTGGTTTTCCAAATGCTCTTCCAAGGAAAAGGAGGAACATTATTTCACACAAGGATCCAGTAAAAGGATTTAACATCGAACTTTCTCTTACGAGAGGGGATCCACCAAAGCTTGTCTTCCCCAGCCCTTCTCCCACGAATGGAATATAAAAGGGTGAAAAAGGAGGCCATAGTATCCAACTCCCAATCATGAGCTGCACGAATAAAACTGACATCCCATTGAAGGGAGCCACTAGAATAGTCCAGATGATCAGTCACGAAAGCAATCTTCTCACGAGCTATGGCAAATAAGGCCGGAAAAGCTGCTTTAAGGGGTAACTCTCCACACCACATATCATTCCAAAATTTGATCTTGAACCCATCTCCCAACTCAAATCTGGTGTCCACAGAACAAGCTCCAACCCTTCCTTATATTCTTCCATAACCCCACACCATNTATAAAAGGGTGAAAAAGGAGGCCATAGTATCCAACTCCCAATCATGAGCTGCACGAATAAAACTGACATCCCATTGAAGGGAGCCACTAGAATAGTCCAGATGATCAGTCACGAAAGCAATCTTCTCACGAGCTATGGCAAATAAGGCCGGAAAAGCTGCTTTAAGGGGTAACTCTCCACACCACATATCATTCCAAAATTTGATCTTGAACCCATCTCCCAACTCAAATCTGGTGTCCACAGAACAAGCTCCAACCCTTCCTTATATTCTTCCATAACCCCACACCATGCGGCCCAGAGGGAGCAAGAGAACACCACCCACCCTCCACACTACCAAATTTAGCATCCACAGCAATTCACCACCAAGCCCCTCTCTCATGCTCATAACGCCATAACCACTTCCCTAACAGGGCCCTATTAAAGGTCCTCAAGCTTCGGATCCCCAAACCTCCCTCAGAAATAGGAGAGCAAACCTTGGACCATTTAACCAAGTGAAATTTAAATTCATCGCCCAATCCACCCCATAAAAAGTCACGGTAAAGCTTCTCAATACGGTTAGCCACACTAGCATGGATGAGGAAAAGAGACAGCAAATACGTAGGTAAATTAGAAAGAGTGCTCTTTATAAGGGTAATCCTACCCCCCTTAGATAAGTACATCCGTTTCCAACTAGCCAACCGACGATCAATCTTCTCAATGACCCCATTCCAAATAGGCTTGGCCTTAAAACTAGCACCAAGCGGAAGACCAAGGTATTTTAAAGGCAAAGAGGAGACCCTGCAACCCAAGATGCCAGCCAAACCCTTCACATCAACCACATTTCCCATAGGAACCAACTCTGACTTGGACAAATTAACCTTTAAACCAGAAACCCCTTCAAAGGCTAGGAAACACACACGCAAGTAGCGCAGGTGATCAGGGTTAGCCCCACAGAAAACCAGAGTATCATCTGCAAAAAGCAAATGAGAAATGTGCACTGCTGCTGAATTTCTGGAGCCGACAGAGAAGCCTGAAAAAAGACCCCTATTAACAGAGACAGTGAGCATCTTACTAAGCGCCTCCATAACAATCACAAACAGGAGAGGAGACAGAGGATCGCCTTGCCGTAAACCACAAGAGCTGCTAAAGAAACCAGCCGGAGAACCATTAACCAAAACAGAGAAACGCGCTGAAGAGATGCAATAATCAATCCAAGAACACCATTTCTCCCCAAAGCCACATCTTCTCAACATGTACAAAAGAAAACTTCAATTCACATGATCATAGGCCTTCTCTATATCCAGCTTGCAAATCACCCCTGGATTGCCCGAATTGATGCGGCTATCAACACATTCATTAGCAAGGAGAACTGAATCAAGAATTTGTCTACCTTTACCAAAAGCATTTTGAGGTTCCGAAACAATCTTTTCCAAAACCTTTTTAAGTCTATTGGCAAGGACTTTAGCAATGATTTTGTAAACACCACTCACAAGACTGATAGGTCGGAAATCCTTAAGATCAATCGCCCCAGATATCTTCGGGATTAAGGCAATAAACGTGGCATTAAGACTTTTGACAAACTTGCTATGAGCATGGAAATCATGGAAGACCCCCATGATATCAGATTTAAGCCCATCCCAACAATCTTGGAAGAAAGCCATGGAAAAACCATCGGGACCTGGGGCCTTATCCCTGTTCATACCCTTCACCACCTCCAAAACCTCCCTTTCCTCAAAAGGAGTCTCCAACGAAGACGCCTCTACTTCACCTAAGGAGCTGAAGTCCAAATCATCCAACCTAGGCCTCCAACTATAAGATTCAGTGAATAAAGACTCGTAGTACTGGACCACAGAAGCTCTAATAGTTGGTTGGTCCGAAGAGACCGAGCCATTCACAGAAAGGGATTCAATGGAATTATATCTCTTATTCGAATTGGCCACCCGGTGAAAGAATTTAGTGCATTTGTCTCCCTCTTTAAGCCAAAGAACCCTTGACTTTTGTCTCCAACTAATCTCCTCCTGAAGAGTAACAGTTTCCAGCTCACTAATAACCACACTTTTACGTACCTTTTCAAAAGGAGCCAAACCACGCTCTTCCTCCAAGCAATCAAGAGCATTCAATTCTTCCAAAAGGGCTTTTTTACGAAATTCCACATTGCCAAAAACCTGTTCATTCCATCTTTTAAGGTTGGCCTTCAAAGCTTTGAGTTTCTGAGCAAAAATGAAGGTAGGAGAGCCCTGGAAGGAATAAGACGACCATCAAAGTCTCACCTTATCCACGAAACCATCAGCTTTTAATCATATATTCTCGAACTTGAAAGGTCTAATACCCCCTTTAATACCTCCACAATCAAGAAGAATAGGGAAGTGATCTGAGCAAAGTCTATGCATCCTCTTCTGAAAAAGGCCAGGAAACTTGGCTTCCCAATCCGGAGAAACAAGGAACCCATCAATACGGGACCAAGAGACAGAGTTGGACCACATAAGCGTCCCCGCAGCAAGGGGAAGGTCCATGAGGTGTTGTTCAGAAATAAAATCTGAGAACTCCATCATAGCAGGGCAAAAGCGGGCTTCCCCTGATCTCTTAACCGGAAAGCGAGTAACATTGAAATCACCCCCAACACACCAAGGCAGATCCCACCAACACATAAGACTAGCTAATTAATCCCAAAGAAGTCTTCTAGAACTGATAATGTGAGGACCATACACCCCCGCGAAGGCCCAGGAGAAATCATCAACCACATTCTTGAAAGAGCAGGCAACGACATACTCCCCCACATACGACTCCACCTTCTCCACAACCCTCCTATCCCACATAAGTAAAATACCCCCAGCAGCTCCTCTAGAAGCTAGGTAACACCAATCAGCAAATAAACAGCCCCACAAACTTCTCACAGTACTACAAGAGACAACTTCCAGCTTTGTTTCCTGCAAACAAACAATGTCTACCTTCCACTGTCTAAGGAGATTTCTAACTTTCATCCGCTTGCCAATCTCACTAAGCCCACAGACATTCCACGAAATTAAAGAAGGCTTCATAAAAAACCTCTATGAACCCTCACCTTATTCCTACCACGGGAAGAGCCACCACTACGCGCATCATAATTAATGGAGCTAAACAAATTATTCAATTCCCTCTTACCTTTTTTGCTCGCGCGCGAACTTGACCCCGAGGCTTTCCCACCATTGCTTGCAATGATATCTTCGAACAGAGCTAAGAGTTTCCCTTCAAAACTGTCGCAGGAGAGACCCACAATGCGACTGAACACCATAACTAGCTGCAAAACCCAATCAGTAGACTATGCACCAATCTTACCCCTAGCCTTATACGCTGGACAGCAAAGCAAAGGGGAAGGTTGCTCCACCAAACCATCCAAGTCCGAACCCCCACTGTTACAGGAAATCACGGTGGGGGAGGGCATCGCATCACCCTGGCTATTAGGGACAGGGAGCTGTCTGAGAAGAGGATCCAGCAGACCATCGAGGGAGGCCAACAGAGGAGACATCTCAACCCCAGCAGCTTCAACAATAACCCCAGCAGCTTCAACAATAACCCCAGTAGCTTCATCAGGAGCAGAAAGCTCCGGGATCAAAGCCAACTCAGACCCAACCATCTCGGAAGCCAACCCACCCCCGGCAGCTTCAGCATCAGCCTCGGCAGTTTCAACGACACTAGACAGCTCCGGGACCCTAACCAGCTCCGACCCAACCATCTCGGTTGAGGAAACTGAACCTTCCGCATCATAAATCAAAATAGCTGACCCCTGCCCTGCCTCTAGCCTAGAAGAATTCTCCACAGCCATAACCGGCATCTCTGTCTTCACAACAAGCATCGCCGGAGCTTCAGGAAAAAAGAGGAGACGACATGGACTTTCGAGGAGGGGCGATGGCAATCGGAGCACACGACGCCAAAAGCCCATCGGAAAGATCCATCCCCACAGCCATATCCGGCATCTCTTACTCCACAACACGCACCGCCGGAGCTTCAGGGATACAGAGAGGAGGGATACAGAGAGGAGGCGACAGGGACTTCCGAGGAGAGGCGATGGCAATCTTAGCACTATAAGAAGACGACGCCAAAAACCCATCGGAAAGATCCATACCCGTAGTCGGACCTGGGTTCGCAACCTGAGTCCTTACGTGGGTGGCACCAGAACAATTGGGCTGCACCGGGACCCATCTCTTTTTCGAGGTCTTGGACGAAATGGGCCTCGGGCCCTCAGCAACTGCCTTCCCTTTATCCTCACGACTGGGCTTAAAGGCTGGCTTACAAATCGGAAAGACTGGGCCACGTTTACCCACAGCAAGTTTGAAAACTTTGGGCCGAGAAACCACTAGCCCACTCTTCTGTTTTTTCTTAGCTGGCCCGCCAGCACTAGAAGAACCAAAGTGGATCTTGGAGTTAGGCTTAGGATCAACACCCAGGAGCCCATAAGAGGATGGGATCCGACCCGAATCCATCCAACTAATACATTGTTCCACGTCCCCCTTAATACGAAGTAACGTCTCTTTGAGATCATAGAGTTGATCTCCCTCGAGAACAGAAGCCATCGACGTTGAAAAGACGGGACGTCCCATCACAGGAACCATGGTTGCAGACTTCGGCGCGACAGGCTGGGCAAACGTCACCGGCCACCTCGGCTTTTGAATCTTTTCCTTCTCCGGTCTCTTCGTCTTCACCGGTCTCTCTGTTTCCTTTTCCACAATGGGCCTGGTCCTCATCAATACCGGTTCTGACACGCAAGACGGAGACGAAACCGTTTATGCATACGAGCGCCGCCTAGGAGGTTCTGGTAGTTTACCGGTGCTCGGCGGCTTCATCGACAGAGGAGCCGGAGGCCTACCGCCACCTTTCCCGGTTCCCATAAACTTCACCGCAGAACTTATCTTCGACCGGAAAGATTTCCAACCTGCTCCTTTCCTGCCTTCCGGGACTAGAATGAAACTTCTACGTCTTCCCTCACCATAATTCTCCACCATCAGAAATCTGCCATGTTTGTTGGCACAACGTTGTGCATAGGAACTTGGGAATCCAGCACGAGAACGTCTCCAAAACACTGCAGAATCCTTCGCAGCGAGCAGTTCCTCCATAGTCTCTAGAAGCCAACATGAATCCTTACCATTCAGAGCAATGAAGCGAGTGATTCCCCTACTCGACTCACCAATTCTTAACCCTGTAGAACCGCTCTCTACGTACAAGTCAAAACGCTTAGACTCCACAGAACACCACCTCCGAAATCCCATCAGAGCACGAATACAACGGAGCTAAACAGACAAAAGAAGAGCGCAGGCACGCGCCCTCACGCGCCGCCTAGAGAGGGGACCAGAGAGAGGGGGGGAGGGGGGGGGGGGCAACTAACTACCTTTTTCACTTTGAATTAAAAATGAAATATAATAAGAAACAATTAATTTGTTTATTTTCTTTTGTTTCTTTTTTGTTAATACCGAATGGATACTATTTATTTTTTTATATATTAATATATATTTTTTTGATGATGAGGAACTCCAATAAGGTATGGCCGTTTTGTGTACCGCCCTTGTCGGGTAAACCTCATACCCCATGCATAGCGCCCACACAGATCGGTTTATACTCTAACTTTGTCGAGGGGCTAGGTCTAAGGAATTGTTTGCACCTAAGACGATTTGAATCTTAGACCTAATAGGAAAGCCACCAAAACCAAGACCCTTTCCACTTGAGCTAACCCTTTAGGGTTATTTTTTATATATTAATTTAATCTTCCATCTTAAAACATATTTTATTCATGCTTGGCCCCCTATGTTAATATATTTTTCATTCATGCTTTGCCCATGCTGTCAAAAATTCTGGGTCTATCCGTCTGGGCACATCATATATCTACTTTTATTTGTGTTACGCTTTTTGATTGCTCGAATAGACGCGAAGTTAAAGACAATTTTATTATATTATTTGTTTTAAAAAATGTCTTTAATTTTCATATGGCCGTTATACTGAAGTTTTATTTGTTTACTCTGTGTGGCTTGAGAGAAAATTGCTCATGTGAGACATAAAGTAATAGTACTATCAAATTCTTACTTTAGAATCAATGGCCTCTTTTGCTGAAAGGTATACGCAATCAATCAGCTGGTGCCACCAATGAAATTCTTTTGGACTTTGAAAAAGAAGAAAAGCGGCAAAGCGATCAAGCAAAACCTTTCGGATCAGGTATGTTAACACAAGCATCATCACAAACAATGAGCATATCACCATCAGACGGAACTGGTGGTGAAAACATTTTATTCTTTTTCTTTTTTCTATTCTTCATCTTTTTCTTTCAACAGTTCCTTTTTGAACTTTCAGCATAGTGAAAACATTTTATCCTTTATATTGACTTGCATTTTCTTCTTGACTTTTCACGACTGTCATCAATGTGAGGTTTTTGGCTTTTACTTCTCCATCACCTTTCTGTAACAAGTGCCTATGAATGAGAAGAAATGTCCAGCTCTTTCCTTCTTGCCTCTTCATTGAATATACTATCTTTCACCATACCCATAGTGATCAAACCATTGGGATCCGAATTATTGAGTGACATCACTAAGGTTTTCCAATTGTCTGACAAGGAACTCAACAAAAGTAATGCTTGCACCTCATCATCTAGCACAAGTTTCATTGTAGACAGTTCATTCAACAATTCTTAAAAATTACTCAAATGTTTCGCAACACTTTCTCCATCCTTATATGTCAAATTCACAAGCCTTATCATAAAGGCTTTATTTTGTGCAGTGCTTCGCTCATAAGGACACTAACTTTTGCCAAAGACCGTAGACATCAACTTCTTTGGATACATGATGGAAGACACTTTGATCAACCCACTGACTAATATGTCTGACGAATTTCCTATTCAATTTCTTTTAGTCATTATCGGTTTTAGTATTTAGTTCAACACCATTCAACTCAATAGGTTTAAACAACTCATTACAATACAAAATATGATCCTAGTCTTCCAAATGGAATAATTGGAAGTAGTGAGTTTAATCATGCTACTTGATGACTCCATCTAATTTACACAAGAAATTTCTCACTAATAATCAACCACATCTCTGATACCATTTTGTTTGGGTGAACACGAATGACAACTACACAGCGAAATTTTTCTACCCTCCTTTGTGCAAATAAAATTGGCAATAATAACTTCTAGCACCAAGTTCAACTCACAAACACTGTAGAGAAATAGATCAGGCACCCGCAAGCAAGACAAAAATTTTAATGTGAAAAACCCTCCAATGCGAAAGGAAAAATCACAGAACTTAGACTAGTTAAATCTTCTACTATCAACAATAATAGTTTTACAACAATCTTCTCTAGAACAATATTTAGAAGTTACCAACACATCTAGAATACATACATTCTTGGATTACAACATAAATTCATTAACTCAAAAGGTCTATTTCAACAAGAACAATGAAAGATATGATCAAGTGGGTACGTATGAGCAACCAAGAAATTAGAGGAGAATTTGAACGATCGACACTCGTCAATACGAAGCTCTCATCGTGGAATAACATAAATTTTCACAAAATTGGACTACAAATGACTCCTCAATCTCTGATGGAATGGCGAAAAAAAAAAAAAAAAATACCAAATTCTCTCTCCTCTTTCTTTTGCGTCTCACCTATCTTTAAAAACACTCGACTCTGTTATCTTCAAAGCTCATGACTCTCGTTTTGTTCTTGCAAGTCCCCCCCCCCCACCGCGCATGAGACATTCACAAAAAGACACAAAACAGCTTCTTTCTCTTTGTTTTATATATCACGTGGGTTTCCTCAACATTACCCGTAACTAAACAAGGCCGAAGGTTCAGAATAACGTTAATGAGAAATACACTAAAGCTGCTATTAAGGATTTGAGAACTATACTAAGGTTACTATAAATTATGAGGAACTGGTCGTGGGCTTCTTATTTAGACTATATTCATTTGAATGGATTACAGATGTAGCTAATTCTAAAAAGAAGTTTCTTATTACTTACAGAAAAAGTGATTCTAGTCATGGGAATATGCACAAACTACAATTTAGTATAACAAATATATTGTTAATTATGTATTGTTTATAACTTTCTAATGTGTGTAAGTGAGAAAATTTAGTTGTTACTGTTGCAGTACTTGCTCTATTGCGCCAACTGGGTTCAAATCTACTTAAGTACTTCTCCGGTATACTATTTCTTAATTTATTTTTTGAAACTTCCTATTCTTCATTTTGTTTTGTTTTTTATTTATAGTTTCATCTAGTTACTTATCTTCGTTTGGACGCTGACAAAGGAATTCATGAGCATTTATATGAAATGGAGTTGATCCACACCGGCTGCCATAAGCTTCTGCTTCACATGTGTGAAGAGATATCTAGGTCAACTATGCAACAGAGGCAGAAAGGTTGCGTTGATGAAGCGATCTTCTGTGCTATCAAGAATGGGAATTTTGATTTTCTTTTTCATATTGTGAAAGCAAATTCAGACCTTCTGCATAGCTCTGATAGAGAATCAAGGAACATATTCTTGCTTGCTGTCTTACATCGCCAAGCTAAAATCTTTAGCCTTATCTACAGGCTTGAAGAGAAGAACGTTATGATATATGATAGCGATGTCTATGGCAATTTCATTTTACATATGGCCGGGATGTCAGCAGCTTCCACTATGCTTAATAGCATCTCAGGTCCAGCTTTGCAGATGCAAAGAGAAGTACAGTGGTTTAAGGTGATATCTCTCACTTTATATTTCCAACTTTATGTCTCTCATTTTATATTTCTCCCGTATAGTTCCCTTTTTTGGATAAATAACCAGTATACTTTCACTGCTAGCTATAAGTGACAAATTCCAAAGATTATAGAACAGAGAAACGAGAGTAGAAATGTGGGGAGAAAAAATGGAGTAGTTATCAAAAGCTTTTATTTTTAAAGCAAGTTATATTTGGTAGATTTGAGGGTGCTTTGTTTTGGCAATCGGCGGTTTTTAATACCGATAGGTATCCACTCCTGGCTTATACATCTTTCTGGCCACTAAAAATTGTTGAAAAAGACACTTGAGGACACGCTCAAAATCTTACGACATGATAAAAATGTTAATTAAGATCATAACTCACTACTCAAAGGAAATCCACAACAGATATGATATAGTTAAAAAAACTCACCACTCAATGAAAATCATTGTAAGATATAGATCAATTACAAAGCTGACCACTTATATAGAGAAATAGAGATATATGGGACGCCTTACGCTTTTTTATGAATTTGGATTACTTATATAATTATATATGTATTATATTATTATATTTATATATTATAATATATTATACTTATATAAAGAGAATACTTAGAGATATAGAACGGACAAGAAAACTCAATTCTTAGAAATAGTTATTAATGCTTAATTTTTATTAAACTGATATAATTTTCAGAAACATCATGGAAAGAAAGCCAAAATATACCTTTAAATAGGCTACATCACGAAACCCTATTATAGTAGTTATATTGGACAAAAATATTCTTTGAAATGTGAAGAAATGCAATAAAAACATAATAGAAAACCCTAGCTACCATTATTTTTTGCATTGGTCGAATTGGTGGTCATTAACCCTATCGACTGCCCCGCTTCCCAACACCCTCTTGGTCGATCCAACTTTGATACTTGCTTCGCTTAACCCTCTCGGGTTTTTATATGATGCAACCCAATTGAAATACAGTCAATCGGTATGTTGACCAATGCAAAATGAGAAAACCTTCCATCCATAAGTGGTGTAAAACACTACTTTTACAGCCTCCAACAAAAACTTGACACATAAGCTATAAGCACTAACTACACTAGAGACTAAAACGCCGGATCACCCATTTTCTCATTTCTTTCTAACTCTAGTGAACCAACACCTAAACCACCCTACCTCTCTAGCCGTCATCGGAATCCGCCCCACCTCTTCGGTCGTGGACAAACCCGTCGGGATACACTGCAAGCCACCACTGGAATCCCCCCATTTTCTGATAGATGAGAACCGAGAGAGAGAGAGAGAGAGAGAGAGAGGCCGCCGAAATCAGCCCCACCTCTCCAACCACTGACATACTTGCCAAAAGCCACTGCTAGAATATGCCGCAGGCCACCGTGGAATCCCCCTATTTTCTGGTAGATGAGAATCAAGAGATGGAGAGAGAGATGAACCGAGAGAGAGAGGCCGGCGGAATCCGCCCCACCTCTCCAGCCACCAACAGAACCCACCGAAAGCCACCGCCGGATTTCCCCAAAACTTTATGGGTTTTCCTTAGAATTTCTGTGGGTTTTGCTTGGAATTTGTAGGGTGGCTAATTTTGGGGAGTTTGATGCTTGGGTTTTTCTTCTATGGGTTTTGGTGGCCTTGGGCGGATTTCGGCAACGGCATTTGGCTGGGGAGGTGAGGATGGTTTAGGTGTGGTTCAGTGGTTCACTAAGATTAGAATGGGTTGGTTTGGTTTCTGATATTGTGTTTTCAATCCTATTGTATTTGGTACTTTTAGCTGATGTGTTATATTTTGATTGAAGGTTGTAAAACCTCACTTTTACAGAAGGACCAGATAGAAGGGGCTCTCATGCAAAATTTGTGAAATCCGTTCAAACAAGTTTTGAGGGTTGTTCAAACGAGCCCTTGAAGTCTTGGCTTTGACATCTCGTATACCTCATATTAACCCCAAAAATTATCGCATCAAATTTTCTAAATACAAAAAAAAAAAAATAGGTGTCACTATTAGTGTGAAATCTAGCCAACCTTTGTTTTCTCCTTATCATGAATGAGTGAAGCTATTAGAGGTGAAAAATCCCCAAGACTAAATCTATGGATATGAAACCTAAAAGGGGGTGAATAGGTTTTATTGAACTAAACCACCAATATAAAATTAAATAATTATTCAACAAAACTCAAAACACAATTATGTTTAAATCAATATCAATATTTAATTGATTGAAATGATGATTGTGGAAATCAAATTATACATAAACCAATCATACAATGTCTATCGAGTGATGAAATTCTCTTGGATTAATCAAGTATCAAATCAATATAATACTAAAAGACAATTTTTAGGGGCCTTTTTGAATTTGGGCCTGATTTGTTGATGGGTCAGGAGCCAAGTCCAACACTCTTGTTAATTCGACAAAGCAGTGGCTACCAAGGCAACAAAGGCTTGCCACCTCAACTTATCCCAATCAGACACGAGGGAATCCACATTGGTGAAAAAAAGGGGAAGATACTCCCATTAACACGTATAGTATTTTAAGAATATGTTAAGCAAGGCTAAAAAGGCAAGCAGTTATTAACTATCCGCTAACCGCTAACTGCCTAAGGCGGGGTGGTTAGTGGTTTTAGATGTAAGCTATAGGTGGTTTTATCCGCTAACCACCTATATATATTATATTTTATATTTTATATATTAAAATATATAAACTAACATATTAAAATATGTTAATGTTTTCTTCCCTTTTGCATTTGTATTGCACAAAGCCCAACATTCTTTTCAGATATCCACCGCTAACCTATGCAAAATGGTTTTCACTTAGGGTTTTTCTTTTTTCTTTTATTCTTTTCAAACTTCAGCTAATTCACTTCCTAGCGCCGCACACACCCACACATCTCAATCCCATCCCTCTCATCCCTTTCGTCCGAGTCTTCAAGTTGAGGTGCTTGTTCAGTTGCAGCAAAAAGAGTCAAAAGACCTCGGTTCTTATTCTTCGGTTGCAGCAGAAAACACAAAAACGGAAAAGAACCCAAAAGAAGTTGAGGAACCATGGCAGATTTGACCTTCTCTCCCGTGTTTCCATGATTTATATAATAATTGTTGTTCTATATCACCTTCTCTGTTATTCTCCGTAGATGATTTCTCAGTTTTACATATATTTTGAACCATGGTAGATCTCTCACCTTCTCTGTTCTTCTCCATGATTTCTCAGTTTTACATCTATTTGTTTTTTTTTTTAGCAAAATAATAATAATAATAATAATAATTTTAAAAAAGCGGTTATACCGGGGCGGTTACAAATTTAATAACCACTAACCGGTGGTTATTTTATAACCGCTAACCACCTAAGGCAGTACGAAGACGGTTACCAAATTAGACTAACCGCCTAAGGCGGTTACAGTTACAGTTAGAGGCGATAACCACTAGCCGTAACGGCCTTTTAACCCTTATGTCACTACTAAGCATGATAACTGTGCATCAGTGAGTGAATGATGTAGCAGTACAATGTTTATATAGAGAAAAGAAAAAAAAAAAAAAAACTTTGTGCACTCTTTCAACTGATATCCGAAGAAATAATACACATTATCATTCAATCAATGATGAAAAGAATAAGTGATTAAAGGAGAGAGGATGTGACCCGAAGGTTGCGGAACATGAACTAATGAATATTCCTTGGGTGCAGTGGCTAATAACTATTTTCCCCTTTCTCCATTTGACATTTCTCCCCTGGTACTGTTTGGGTCTTTTGGTTAAGGTTTTTTCAGATACTTGTTTTGTGTTCTCTTTAGATGGAATTCTATCTTTTCGTGTACTGAATTCTAAAAATGGGTATTTTTTTCTTGGGAAAGTCCTCCCCTTTTTTGGGTAGCCTTGCCTTATATATAAGGTTTTAACCCCTTGCCAAATCTTGGTTTAAAGGGGATCCAATGATGTTACTTATCATCCTTGCGCAATGGTCTATGTGAAAGGGCAGGCTGAGAAATTAGGATAGGTTGCCCAAAATGGTAAGACTTGTGGGTTTGTCTTTCTTCCTAAAATGTGTATCATCGTCGACGGGTATCTGGACCCTATTTGAGCATTAATGAATACTTCAGGGGAGAGATTAGCCGTGCATTAACCTGGGGATTAGTTTGATGCTCTGTCACCCCTACTCTTGTCGTTAATAATCTTGCGTGACTCATCACCATGCTAGGTGCCACACAACCACTTAACGTGGACAATTCGTTAGTCGTCGATCACATCTTTACTTACCAAACCACATGATCCCTCTTTCCTGCATTGGGTACTAGATGAACCTGGTCTCATGGCCATGATTCATAGAAACTGTTTCATCCTACCATAGTTTGGCGCGCTGGTATTGGTGTTTTCCCTTCTTTTGATCGTGTGATGTGATGGCATTAAATTCTAAAGATGTTGGAAACATATATGTGAATTACTCGCTTCAGAAACAATGGAAGATTCCCAAGAAACGAGCTGCATGAAAGCATAGCATTAGATTTTTTCGAAAAAAGAAAAAGAAAACTACATGGTATGAACACATTGGGATCCTGCCCGGACCTCGTTGGGACCCCACCAGGACCTTATCAGGACACTGTCGAGACCCCGTTGGGACCCCACCAACACTACGTCTTGACACTGTCGGGACCCATCAGGACACTACTGGGGTGTGAAAATGACGAGATCCCGATAGGGTTTTAGTAGTGTCCTGACGGGGTCAAGACGAGGTCTTGGCAGGGTGATGACGAGGTCTCGGCTGGGTTCTGACGAGATCCCTAAGGTGTTACGACAGGTGTCGGCAAGGAAAACATTTGCATTTTAGTCAACGGAAAACATTTTCTAAACCATAAAAAAAAAAAACCGATGACTTTTCCAAAAATATTTTCAGCCAAAAACAATTTTCTTCAAAAATTATTTTACATCAAAATAATTGAAACCTAAATTTTTTTCATGTCAACCAAACCCCCGGCAGAAAGTGCCTAAAACATTTTTGAGGTAGTATTTTACCTTAAAATAGACCTACTCTAAGACCATAAACAAACAAATAAACAAAAAGTAAAATAAATGAAAAGAGATCAAGTTGAAAAGAATAGTACCTGAGATTGTTTATGCTAAATGTTGTCTTTGTTTGATACCATGTAGTAAATGGTTGTAGTGGGATAAGGATTGCTCTTTGATAAATTCGAGCCTTTTTCTTTTCTTATATTTAGTTGGAGGTGGAGATATTAATACAAATCTGATTTAATATGATTAATCCAGAACAATCAACATTAATATCTAGTACTTTACCTCTAGTATACACTCAAATTCTCATCCTTTCCAATACTGCCTTTAATCGATATATAATTCTATTAAGGGATAACTTCACTTATCTCTTGAATTGTTATCACTTTTGCAATGTCCTTTTAAAGTTTAAAATCTTTCAATTTAGTGTATTAAACTTTCAATTTTTTTCAAAAAACGTTTGAAAAAATGGTAAAATACATTTTTACCTTCCAAAGTATCCAACCATTTGCATTTTAGCCTCCAATGTTCAAAAATTGACGATTGACCCCTGAAATATCTCACGTTGGCAAAAATTACCCTTTGTCCATTTTGTCCGTTTCTTTGGACGGAAACCAGGTCACGTGCTACGCACGTGACTTTTTTTTTTGTCTAAACTTTTGAAAATATCCTTAGGGGGATAAAGTGTCTTATATTTTTTTACTTTAAAAAAATAAAAAATAAAAAAGAAGGGGTGGAGTGAGTGGAGTGGGGGAAGGTCAAGTGTATTTTCCCTTGAAAATATGTGTGTGTGTGTGGTTGTAACTAATTGGAACTTCAATACACTAAATTAAGAGGCTTTGTATTTTTTTTTTTTTTTTGGACATTGCAAAAAGGGTAACAATTAAGAGGAAGTAAGTAAAGTTATCCTATCTATCTATATTTTGGAAGCTTTTCTTTTTAAGATTTTTTTTAATGCAGGAGGTGGAGAGCATTGTCCATCCCAAGGTTAAGGAAGCTTTAAACAAAGATGGTTTGACTCCCCGTGAATTGTTTACAAAGAATCATAAGGACATGATGCAAGCAGGAGAGCAATGGATGAGGAGCACATCATCTTCTTGTACAGTGGTAGCTGCTCTTATAGTCACCATTATGTTTGCTACAGCCTTTACCATTCCAGGTGGCAAAAACCAAGATACAAGCTTCCCATTGTTCTTACATAAAAATTGGTTTAAGGTCTTCATAATATCAGATGTATTGTCCCTCTTTTCCTCCTCAACTTCAGTCTTGATGTTTTTGGGGATTATCACATCACGTTATGCAGAAGAAGATTTCCGTAAATCCTTGCCAACAAAAATGATAATAGGCCTTTTCACCCTTTTATTCTCTATTGCAACCATGATGATAGCCTTTTCTGCTGCTCTTTTAATTATGCTACATGGACTATCATGGCATGTCAAACCTATCCTTTCTTTGGCTATTGTTCCAATCATCGTATTCATATTGATGCAGTTCCGCCTCCTTGTTGACATGTTTAAGTCAACTTTCAGACCAGGTATCTTCAACAAGAAAATGAAGTCATGGGTATAATTAAGCTATCCATTCGGCTATATAATATGTATAGATGTTCAGTAAATAATTGCCGTTCTAGCCGGAATTGATGATCACCTTTCAATATTTTTTTCTTTTTTTCTTTTTCTTTTTTTCTTCTTTTTTATTTTTTTATGTCTCTATTGGTCGAATGATTGATAAATTTTCAGTTGGTTTATGTAGCATATTTTGTGATTCCTCCTGGTTTTAGAGCAATTATCATTCATCAAATACATCTTTAATCAATTCTATATTTTTACTCGAGTTTTTTAATTTTCTGTAACTTGTCTCCAATTTTTTGAAGGAATTGATGTAATTTGGTTGTAGAAAGTTGTTCGTGGATTTGTATGAATGAAATTGATATAGGATGACTGATTCGAGATAGTTTTAATCTCCAAAGAAAGGATTTTGTATTATTCTTTCAATGATAGTTTCTACAATACACTTCTCGAGATCTATGCTATTGAACTGAAATCTAACAAACTAATGAAATGAGCTTAACTATCCCACTAACTACTAAAATGGACTAAACTACTCACCTAACAATGGAAAATGGGCTACAATTACAATAGAATGGTTTACAACTGTTCAACCCAGCTACCCATATCAAACTTGTTATGTACCTCATCCCTTTAGAGTACCTTGCCGACAAGGTACAGTTTGAAGATTTTCTCTATGATTTTTTACAATTCATTCAGACCCTTTATACATATTACAATGAATTACAACTCAACAAACCTAATTCACTTCAGTTGCAACTGATTGAACTAACTAAAGCCCAAACAACCCATTTGTATTTGACTAAAACCCAGCCCATATTTGTAACACCCGAGAAAATAAATCACATAAAATAATGATAAATTATTGTCAAATTGCATAAAATAACTCATTAGAATACTTAAATATGAGGTACATGAATGCCTTAGAAAAATAGGAGCAAACAGAACACGAAAACAGATCGAAATCAGATTGAGTGCAGCAAAACAAAACACCAAAACAAATCGAAATCAGACCCAGTGCAGAAACTAGGGGTTTCTGCCAGGTGGAACTCGGTTCACGGAGCTTGCGATCTTGGTTGTGATACCCCAGCTCATAATTATCCAATAAGAGTATTAACAAAAGACTTAAGTAAATCATATGTTCAATGAACTGAATTTTAATTTTAGACAGGGGTAGGGGAAGTTATGATGTTTAAGGTGCAAAGGTCAAAATAGTAAAACATAGTGCATGAGAATTTTAAGGTGTAAAACAATTTTTAGTTGCTGTGATTCTTGGATATATTGTGGGCCTTTAAATAAGGAGAATTTCAAGATAAAGCTCACGTCATTTGGAGTCAAATTGAGAATGTTACGATTTTTGCAAGCTCCATAGTTCTTTTCTCAAACAGTCATTAGGTCTGCATTTGGCAGAATTTATAAAGTTAATGGATGTAGTAGGCATTGAATTTGGAGCTGGGATCAATTGATGATATTATTTATGAGGTTAAAGAATAGAATTATTGGAAAAGAAGCAGTTGCAGTTGAAAAAAAGATCAAAATGACAATTTGGGATATTAGTAGAGGAAAAGGAGACTTTTTTTGGTATATTGACTGAACGAGAGGCTGATATTTATATACATTAAAAAAAAAAATCATAAATTGAAATACGGATGACAACAGCTATCAAGATATATTATAAGAATTCTTAAAAAACCAAAAGATATTTTATAAGGGGCAGCGGGCCGTTTAATTAAAAGAGAGAGGGGAAAAAAAAAAAATAGTGAACATACCCTTCAAACTACCATCTCATTGTCAATGTCTCTTATCTCCTTCCTCCTAAAACTACCAATTATGTCAGTGTCTCTCCAAACTAACAAAAATTGTCTCTCCCCCTTTGTTAAATAAAACCGTCAATCCCTAACGGTATGGGTATAATTATAATTTCCTTACATTCCAAATGTCTAAAATAACCTTTGGGATTTTAACAATTCCTTTAAAATTCCCAAAATCCCAATCCGATTAAAAGCATTAATCTCAAAACGCTTAGAGTCTTCTTTTCCCCGATATTTTCTTCCAAACCAAATGCAGAGCCGGTAAAAATCCTGTGGAACTAAGCATTTTGTCACATGAGAGAGAGAGTGTAACGCCCCCATCGAGTTCTAACAAAACTATAGTAGACTCATGACACCTCTCTATACTTATTTACTAACGAAACAAGTTCAAATGGATCTATCTAACAATCACAGCGGAAGAATTAAAATTTAATGCAAGATAACTTACTAAATAATCCATAATCAAAATAATATTCAAAACATTATACGGAACAGAGTTAAATCTCCTTAGAAGTAAACTTAAACTAAAAGAAATACAAATCCAAATGGAACAAAATCTCAAGTCATCAACATAAACCAAATCCAAGCACAAAACAAGGTCTCCAAATAAACATCAGTAAAGGGCGAGTCTTAATCATATATGACAAATAAATTATCTCAATCAACTCATCTCGCGCATCCTCGCCTAAATCCCATAAACTCTTCATTTAATCCAAATCTATACCAAGAAACTCAAAGATAATCCGAATTATATCCTCCACACGTGCA
>FXXK01001505.1:11013-25660 GCA_900184695.1 Betula pendula | reverse complement strand
CATAAACCAAATCCAAGCACAAAAACAAGGTCTCCAAATAAACATCAGTAAAGGGGCGAGTCTTAATCATATATGACAAATAAATTATCTCAATCAACTCATCTCGCGCATCCTCGCCTAAATCCCATAAACTCTTCATTTAATCCAAATCTATACCAAGAAACTCAAAGATAATCCGAATTATATCCTCCACACGTGCATATCTCCCCAATGGATCCATCATCTAATCTAATTGCTGCTGACTATCTGTGAAACACCGAAATGTCTCGTAGGCGAAAAGAAAGACAGAAATCAAGTGTAAGTCCACCACTTAGTGAGATTAACCACATGAAACAGTTATATAATATTGTGAACTCATAAATTTTACAAAAATGTTTCTATTCGTTAAATCATATCATCGTGTAGGACAATTATAACATTTGAAAAAATATGTAATGCAATACATATATAAAATACATGATAATCTAATCATATCGTCATAGCTCAAATCCATACAGTCTATTCGGGCCCTTACCACTTTCCGCTCGAATTTGCGCGTTCTCGAAAGAACCTCTGGTACACACTGGTGCTCTGATATGCACAAACTAAAGAACATCATACAACAACTCTACCGGGTCCAACTTCAGGTGACCAGATAATGCCATGGTCATAACCACCATGTAAACATGGTTGCGCTGGTTACTACTGGTCTATTAAATCCAAAGACAAAATATATAATACTCTGGACCATAGAGCCTTGCTCGTATAATGGAAGCCCATGACATAAGGTCATGTCAACTAAATGCAATTATCTTAACTGTCTTTTACATGCATGCATGACATAAAAATGCTTACACGAACATCAGCTTATCTCATATTCCCAATTATCTCATATTCATAAACAAGAGTTCACATGTTCATAAAAATGGTGTTCGTGAAATAAAAGTCATACATTTTTTTTTATCATAACAAAATAGAATGTTGTAATCATGCAATTACACTACAGTATCCATGTGAGAATCACTCACTTAAGTCGTGGGAAAACTCCTCAAAACCAACTCCAAACTCCTCAAGATGATCCTCTGCAAATAACTCTAATGTTAGACAACTCTCTTGGACAAAAAAACACTGACCTAAGACTCAAAAACTAACGAAATAGAGTTCTGAACAGTGGATGATCAATCCTAGAGTGGCTGGGATCGATCCTGGTGTTAAAAGGATCGATCCTAGACCAGCAGAAACGTTTCCCGACTCATCCAGAACGCTCCCCACCTCCAAAACAACTCATTTCAACCCTAGAATGACTCCTATAGCCTCTGGGACACTTTTAGGGTCAAACTCAAACAATTCTACGATCAAAACTCAAATTAATCGATCAAAAAACTCCGCTAGGACGCTAGAACAATAAAATAATCATAGCTTAGTAAAAGACACGAACTACAAACCTAAAAACATCACCAACACAACACTGACTTAAGGGAATAAAATAACAAACAACAATGATTGGCGCAACCAATCATCACACTCACCTCGAAAGGCTTAGAAACTCCAAAAACACACCAAGACGAAGAAAACAAAGCTCAAACAGCACAATGGCGCTCTGACAGCGTTTCCACACCTTGGAATTCGTGCAATATGGTTAAGAGAAAGTAAATAATTAATTTATAGAGGTTACGGCCGCACTAGGGTTTCAGAAAACTCTAACATCGCATTTTGTCGCGTTAGGATCGTTCTTGAAAAGGGGATGATCGATCATGTCACTGACAGGACCTGAGGATCGATCCTCCAGGTCTGAAAATGACCTAGAGGTCCGACCAAACTCCAAAATTCTCCCGAACTCTCCCCGACTCGACTCCAACTAACCCTAAGATCCCAAAATACTTCATCTCTTAACTAGGGTTAGGATCGGGATATTAGAGACAAAGAGAGAAGCGTAGTGGACATAAAAGGAGAAGACTCTATTAGACCCTCATCTTAGGGTGTTAGATGAGCCTAGTTGTTCGTTAACTCGGATCGGCTTGGCTCGGTTAAACTCGATTCGGTATCGATTCAAATAATAAATGAGTTGTTCATGAACACAATAATCTGTTCGAATATTAAACGAGACATACTCGTAATAACTCGGTATATATATATTATATATAACTTGTGTAGACTTGTAATATTCAGAAATTTAAATTCATTTTTTAAAATATAAATCATTTTAAAATACAAATGGTTTTGAAACAAAGATGTTTTGTTTAAAGTTTTGATCCTGTCTTTTTTTAAAAAAAAAAAAATTTATATATATATATACATATATATATATATATATATATATATTGGAGGCAAGATTGATCATGCCACCTCATCATCCCAAGATCGATCCTAACTCGTCAGAAACCCTCCTTTGAGCACCCAAAATTAAATACTTGACTTTAAGCCATATTTATTCATCCTTAACCCTCTTACAACCCATTCGCACGAATTTTCTTGTCCCCAGAACTCTATAGCGGAGTCGGAGCGTGGAAGAAGCCCGGAGTTAACATTCTTTGTCAATTTCTAAACCATTCTTGAATCTTCTTCATCAGGTAATGGTTTAACCTAGCTATTTCTTTCATAATTCTTGTCTTAATCCTTAACATTAAGAATTCTTATTATATTTTGTGTTTAATCATGTTTATAACAATTTTGATTGTGTTTTCTTGCTATGAATAAATGTTTTGATTGTGTTTTATTGTTTAGTTAATTGTTTTAAAGAAAATATGCTTTTAAATAATTATTTTCAAGGTAGTAAAACGATATTTTACGTTATTCATTATTTCGTGATTTTAAGACATAAGTTTTGTATTTGATTGACGTTGTAATGATTTTATCCATTCAAACGGTATTTTAAACCAACACAAATACACACACTTTAATATTTATGTTTTTATAGAAAGTTGAAGTAAACTCTTGATAATTTCATATCAAGAGCATGTTAAGTGCTAATTTTTTTCACAAAATAAGCCCTTAACTTACATATGTTAGTACCTAAGTTTCATTGTAATATAATGTTTTTGTTTGGTTTTTGTATTATTTAGTGTTTTCAAGGCCTAAGGTTGAAAAACAATCAAATTCCATTAAATTCGGGCGTTAAACACTTGAAGGAAAATATGTAAAAGCTGATCCTGCTCAGTCTCGTTCGGACGGAGCAAAGGTCCGTCCAGACGACAATGATTTCCGAACTAACAGTGTGCTTCATCCGCAGTACCGTACGGACGACCGTGAATTCCAAATTGGCAGTGTACCTCGTACGTAGCACCGTCCGAACGACCCCGTGTCTGACAGAACCTCTGTTGCACGTCTAGAAAAAAAAAATTTAAAAAAAAAAGGTGTGGTTGTGCAGTACAGAAGGTGGCTGTTTTGTCCGCTAAGAAGGCACCATGGGCACACAACTCAAAATCCCTCCAAGATTCCCTCCATATTTCCCTCAAAGGAAGGAAAAGTGACACTTTTTCTCTCTCTAGGGGTCCAATCCGAAAATAGCATTGTTAGGAGGCTTTCGGGGAATATAAAACATGGGTTCCATTATGTTTGGGGGGGTTACACACAGCAGAGGAGGCAGGAACTCAGTTTTGGAAAAGAGAAGAACACCAATAACCATCTTTCTCAAGTTTTCTCTTCCTCTTTACTATTTTTGTATGAAAATATCGGGCCATTAAAGAGAATAATCATCTCATGCATAGTAAGCACACCATAAGAGAAAAAATGATGAATGAAAGTTCAAAGCATACTTATGAGATATTGAACCAAGATTTTCAAAGAGTACTAGGGATCTTTGTAGGAATTTACACTCAAAGAAAAAAAATATCCCTTTTTTTTTGTAAAAAAAATTTGCAGAAGAGAAAAGAAATGAGATGCCCTTGGAACAACAATAGTAAGAGATGAAGACTACATAGGCATTCTATGTGACCACCTAACTCTAGATGAGTTCACTACCACTCCCCTCAATGGGTGAATGATATTAACTGTCCTAACTCAAACCTTCTTAACATTAGATGCAGATTTGTGACCCTTGTCCAACTCATCTAATCTAGTCAAAATCACCATCATCATACTACACAGCCCTTCATAACTATTCTTAGGATATGAACTATCATTCTTATACTCACAGGGTTTCAACTTAAAGCAGTTGGGTCGGATATGACCAACTTTGCCACAGTGATGACAAGTAGGAATGAATGTTGGCTTGGATTGCTTTCTTAAAGGCATCTTGAGCTCAGCTTTGACATTGTTGATCAAAGAGATATTCTTGCCAATTTTAGAGTATTCTTCTTCAGCTGTAACTGCATTCAGGTTAGGCTTGACAAACATAATCTTAAAAGATGAAACGTTAGAAGAAGATGTAGCATATTTGTCAAAACCTAAACCAGTTTTATCAAAAGGTGGTTTCTGTTCATTTAACAATTTGTCAAGCTTATCACTAGAGAATTTTGTTAAATGAGTTTTAGATTCACACAACTCTTTCTATTGTGCCTTAACCTTGACAATTAATAAAGCATTTTCAGATTTAAGAGTACTGATTGGAATCAATCAAATTTTCAAGAAGCTTTTCTTTTTCAAAAAACCAGTTCTTCTAGATTTTTCAAAGTTTTTTTGTTAGATTTTTGCAACTTAAAGAATTCTTTGAAAAGATCACTGTACACATCCTGCAAACTGTCTTCACCTTCATCATCAGAAAAAATCTTTTAACTCTACAGTACCATAATCATCAGCATCAGAAGAACTATTATGAGGAGTAGTAAAAGCCAAGTAATTTACCATATCTTCAAGAGTCTCTTCAGTATTGTCTCTGTCAAATTCATCACTTTGGGTGGTGTTACCAACTTTACCCTTGGATCTTTTCAGATTTCCACAGTCAGCACGAATATGGCCAATTCCTTCGCATTCATGACATTTCACACAATTTGTAGTCTTCTCTTTCTTACCTGGCTCAGCTCTCCATTGATTTACTCCCTTTGAATTATTATTGAATTTCTCATGAAGTTTATTGTTCTGAATTCTGAAGTTTCCATTCTTGAGTTTGAAAAATTTCCTCATTCTTATTGCGATCATAGCTAGTTCTTCATCGTCTGTTGATTCTTCATCAGAGGAGTCATTGACGTTCTTGACAGTGTTGAGAGCAATCCTTTGTTCTTCTTAGTTTGAAAATGATTGAGCTCGTGGGTTTGAAGGGATCTAACTAGTTCTTCAACTCTTAATTCTTTAATGTTCCTGCTTTCCTCAATGGCTGTAACCTTGGATTTGAATCTCTCAGAAAGATATCTCAAGATCTTCTTGACAATCTCCTCATCTGAAACTTGCTTTCTAAGACCAATCATAGAATTTCGAATAACACTTAATTTAACATAAAATTCATCAAATATCTCTTCTTCTTGCATCCTAATCGCTTCATATTTTGAAATAAATATTTGAAGTTTTGAAAATTTTACAATTTCAGTTCCTTTATGAATAAGTTCCAAAATTCTCCAGACTTCCTTGGCAAAGTCACAGAGCGAAATACGAGTAAACTTGTCCGCTGCTGTAACTGCCAAGAATAGCGCATTTAAGGCTCTATCATTACGAATGCAAGCAGTCTTATCATCCCTAGACCATGAGATCATTGGTTCCTCCAGACGTGTCCATCCAGGTTCAACAAGTTCTCATACGTCTATAGATTTAAGGTATACTTTCATACGTATTTTTCAAATAGCATAGTTACTTTCATCAAAATTAGGAGAAAGATTAAGAGACATTGAAACAGAGTCTAGGATCATACTCAGAAATGTAATCCAAACAAAGTGAACCCGCTCTGATACCAATTGAAAATAATAAACAGATTGCAAATAACACTTAGAAGAGAAGTTGAATAGGTGTATACCAAATAAACGCAGAATTTAAAAATATGCAACCACACAAAATATTATGAAAGCAATAAAGCACACGACACAAATATTTTGGTTACGAAGTGGAAACCTTTTGAAAAACTCTTCAAAAGTAAAACCACTCAGAGGCAGCCAAACCCAGAAAATCAATGCACTATAGAAGAACGAGAAATTACAAAGTGTTCATACTTACAAAACATTTGTAAGAGACACACTCTTATATTAGACAAATGACCCGTTTGCCCGCTACCGCGGTAGTTCTCCTAGAACTTTTGGAAAGTTCTTCGAATAATCTCCTTTACCGGAACTCCAATAGAATTCAAGTGTTGTAAACAAGGATTATAAAAACTCTAAGAGATGAACAATTTGATTGCTCTAAACAAGCCTAAATCTCTCTTAACACAAATAAAATAGCCTCTAAATCTCTACATAAAACGTATGAGAAGACTACATTATATAGAGGAGGAAAACTTGGTCTTCAAGTAATAAAAACGGATTTTAGAATTCTCAGGATTTTTGATCCGGTCAAACGGTACTTAGAACGGCCTTTGGAATGGGCTTCACTGGAAGTCCGAAGCAGCTATCCGGTTGAACGCCATTTGGAACAGGCGGCATTGGAACTCTGAAATTGATTGATGATCTTCGCGCTACATCAATGATCTTGCAGTTGGCTGCTGTTTGGAAATGAGGATTGTCAACCCAAGGAGGAAGGGAAAATGGTCTTTAGGTGCAGATTTTCTTCTACTATGACTCACAGTAGTTGCCTGTCCAGATTTAGTCATTTCAAATGCATTGAGACCTGAATTTTCAATTATTTTTTTTTCTTTTTCACTTTCTAAGTTTTTGGGTATGAAGTATTCCTGAAAACGTCGAGTTATTTTCTTAACTTTGACTTGTTCAAAATTCTTGTTTGTTTTGCATTTTTGATATATCCATTTATTAGCGTGCATTACTACTTGATATAATCATGGGTGAACGGAAGAGGAGTCTATACTTGATATACCTTTTGTGTAATTCAAATTTCTCAATGAGCAGATTACCTTTTGTGTAATTCACATCCTCCACCATGGTTGATCTGAGGGTAGGTTAATTCAGGGCTTTTCTCATGTTATTACAGACGAAGTCTTCGGATATCACTAAAGTTTGAACTCAAAGCTGAGAGGAATGTACCTGCAGGATAAAATAGTGTTAACCTGATAAGCAAGCAAGTACTCATATAATATGAATAGGAATGGAACACTCTGTTATCATGGCCCTCCAGGTGGCCTTTTGACTCCTTCTATAGCAAATCAAGAAAAGTATTTACAAACGACGGAAAAAGATCGAAGAGGAACAGTAACGAGGAAAGCAACTTCAACGCCTCAAGGAATTTCCTTGTATCCCTTTTCCTCGTTCAATTAAAAAAATAAAAAAATAAAAACGCCTCAAGGAATTCAAGAAAAGTATCCCGAACAGTAAAAACAGAAGAATATAAAAGCATCTTCAGCAATATTGATAAGAAAACAAGAATATTTACTAGTCAAAAGAAAAACTATAATTAAGAAAAGGCTAGAAATTACGATCACTCAAACGCAAGAATTCGCTTGGTACACCGTACAACAAAGCAAATGCAGCAATTCAAAAAGAAGAAATGCTATATTGATGCGGCACGATCTTCCGATCAAAAAATTTATTTTTATTAGGTCATAGTTTACATATTATTCTTAAACTATTATTCAATGGACAATATCACATCCAAATTTTCAATTGTGACAATTTTTCTTCAAATTATTAAACAATTATCAATGTCTTTCTAAGGCTAGCAACAAAAATGGCCCTACAAATTTTTCAATAAGACAAAAATACCCTTACAAATTTGAAAAATAATAATAATAATAATTAATTTTTTATTTTTTTTTAAATAACAAAAATCTTTATAATTTAAAATAAATTTGACCAATTGGGTGGTAGTGTTTTTTTTTTTTTTTTAACTTAGTTTAGTTTTTTTCTAGAATTTTTTATTTGATTTTATTAATGATATTTTTGTCATTGGGGACATTGACAATTGTTGGTAGTTTGGAAAGAGATTGTCATAATTAAAAGTTTGGGGAAAACATTATCAATTGGGTAATAGTTTTGAATGAAGTATATGAACTTTTTTCTTATTTTTATCTACCAAATGCTATGAGGTGACCACGCCACATCAGATTTGATGGATAAAAGATGAATACTTGGATGGTGTATATAACATTTCTCAACAATCATAATTACATGTTATATATGGACTGGAATTATACAAAAGAAATATAAATTTCTAACTCCCTCTCTAAGTCACAAAATTACAAATTAATCTTCCCTTCTCTTCGTAAGTTTTGTTTTTCTTAAAAAGAAAAAAAGAAAATTAAACATTTAAAGTAAAAATATCATTAATAATGATTTTTTGATATTAAAGAAAAGGTTGATTTGGCTGGCTGCTTCCAACAAAAGCCAAGAATCCAACCTTTTGTTTTCTATAATATTTCACGGTCAAGAAATGGCAGCAGTAGGAGATCTCTTCAGCATTGTTGAGTGAATCATTGGGAGTTTGGGCCCTTTGGCTATCAAAGAGATCAAACTGTTCTGGGGTGTCAAAGATGAGCCTGAAATGCTTAAGAACACGGTTTCCGCAATCCAAGCCGTGCTTGTAGATGCGGACATTGCGGAGGAGAAACAGGTTGGGAGCGATGCTGTTAGGAGGCACGTTATAGTGTGGGGTCCATGGCACCCCCAAAAAATTTTAAAACCCCTAAAACGATATTTATTTTATATATTATCACCACATATGGTCCTGCAACCTACAACAATAAAAAAATATCGCCTCTCAATGACTCATGAGAGTGAGGTGTGAAGAAAGCTTGAAATGTAAGAGACAGAATTTCAAGAAGAGTCAAGTGAAAAATGAGAGTTAAAAAATAACTTAGATAATTTTAAGAAGATAAGATTATGAGTTATTAAGCGTGAGAAGAGTCAATAGAGCCAGCTGAGTGTTTCATTCTAATTATCCTAGTGTTTAAGAAAAATATAAGAATAGATAAAAAATTAAAAAAAAAAAACCCTTCATAGGCGTGAGAAGAGAGCCAGCCAGGTGTACATGTTTGATTTTTTTTTTACGCAGGTTTAGGTGTTTGATTATTATCGTAGTGTTTGATTATCAACAAAAAAAAAAAAAAAAAAAAAAAAAGACACTCTGCTTAGGCGTGAGAAATTGCAATAACATGCTCACATTGTTTAGACTATGTCTAGATTAAAAGAGTAGTAATAAAATTAAATAGTGTGGAAGAAAGTAAGAAGTAGCGCGTAAAATTTATTAATTAGTAAGTTTTAAAATTCTATTAGTATCAAGGTGAGAACCTAGGCAATGTCGTTTTTCACATAGCTGAAGTAACTAATTAAAATTGAAACCACCTTAATTTTAGATGAATTAAAACTCCTCCAAAATAAAATTGAGATTTTTTTAATTTATTCTATAAATTAATATTTGGTCTTAAAAATATTAAATTAATTTTGTTTTATTGGTTTGCAGCATTCGACTACACACCTTATTAGTGTTTGGTTTGGTTTCAAAGAAATCTCTCAAGATAATAATACACTTGATTTCACTGAAAGATACTCAATTTTTAAAAATTATTTTATATAGAATATTAAATTTGAGAAATATAAATAGCTAATGTACTGAGCAGCCAATATTTAAAAAAAACCCCATGAAACTGATAAGTGGTAGATCCTAACTCCCTCAAACGTACCAATACATGATATAAAAAAAAATTAAAAAAAAAATCCCATTTTCAAAATTTTTTCCCTAAAATACCCTTCAATTTCTTAAAAAAAAAATAAACAATAATATATAAAATAAAATAAAATTATTAATTTTTTTTTCTTAAAAAAAAAACGTGGGGGTGGGCACATCGGGGTGAACCTCGCGCTCCCCCAAACCCATCCACCCATTTTCCTAAAAGATAAAATAAAAAATAAATCTGGGCTTGGTAGCCGCGAGCCACCCCTAAACTAGTTGGGAAGTGGCCGCGTACTGTTTTGGGGTTCTCGCGGCCCACCACCCAAAACTTGGTTAGGGGTGGCCCCAACCCAAGCCATGGGGCGTGGCCCGCGAGGAACCCCCAAACTAGTTGTGGGGTACTCGCAGGCCTACCGCGAGGCCACTCGGGGGGCTGCCGCCGAGCTCTACCCCAACCGGTTTGGGTGTGGCTTTGTGGCCGCCCAGGCTACGGTGGCCTAACACCCCCCTCCTCTCCACAAATTTGTGAAGTGCGTCTCATCGGAGCCACCCATCATCGATGGTGGATCGTCATCCCCAATGTTTTTTTTTTTAAGAAATTAAGGGTATTCTTAAGAAAAAAAAATAAAAAATTGGCCTTTTTATCTACAATATTGGCATTTGAAGGGTCGACATCTACCACTTAGTTAGTTCATGGGGCTTTTTTAATTCGGCCTGTCAGTACAGGAGGCTTTTTTATATTTTTTCCTATAACTTTTATATAAAATTATAATTTATAACTAAGTATGAAAATAAAATTAAAACTTGTTTACTTTTATTTTATATAATATTGCGCCATACATATAAAGACAATAATATATGTTCGGACCTTCAAGGTAAAATTTTTGACTCTGCCCCTAGTGATGCAGTTAGAGATTGACTGGAAAACTAGAGGATGCCATGTATGATGCCAGTACAACTTGCTAGATTGATTTCCCACTGAAGCTTCTGCTAAGAGAAATGATGACCCGTGATAAGACCGCAAAAGAAGGTACTCTAACACCCTCACTTCGAAATTTTACGATAATCCTCTGCATAAAAAAAAAAAAAAAAAAAAAAAACTTTTAGAAGTCTGTTTCAACTAGCCTAAAAGCGACTCTAAATCATTTTTTTGGGTCGGTTTGAAAAAATGACCTATATGTGCGGTCAAAAATTTTATATTAAGGTCGTTTTCCCATTAAGGTCGCTTTCTCTAAAAGGAACCTTAGTTAGGGTCACTTTTGCCAAAAGGACATTAATTCGGACTGCTTTCCAAAAAACCGACCACAATATTTTAAGGTCGATTTTATGTAACCGACTATAAAATATTATAGTCGGTTTCATTAAAACCAACCCAAATTGTGGACCCTTCAAAAAAGACCACAATTGTGGTCTGTTTGGAAAGAGACCACAGTTTTTGTCGTTTATAAAAAGAGACAACAGTTGTAGTTCCTTTCGAAACTGACCACAGTTGTAGTCATTTTCAAAAAGAGACTACAATTGTGGTCCCTTTTGAAACCGACCTGAATTGTGGTCTATTTCGAAAGGGACTTCAACCGTAGTCACTTATTGAAAAAGCGACTAAAATTGTGGTCGTTCTTTCCATGAAACCGACCACAATTCGAGCTCTTTTCAATATCTGTTCATCCTTATACCTATTAGCCCTTTTTACAACATATCCCAAATTCAATGCATAATCCATAATCTATACAGATTACCATATACCAACAACCAACCAAATTCATATTAATACCAACAACCATCCAAAAACAATAATCCAAACACTTACATTAAAATACCGCCAACACTTACATCCATTACATAAATCTAACATTACATCAAAATACCAAAGATAAATAATACACAACATATAAGTTAAAGTTCAAACTTAGTGTTTCTTAAACGTTAAGTGTATCTAAGATGATCTTGGTCATACATGTTTCTTAAATGTCACCAAGTCGACTCCCTACAGGTGATCTTGGCTGTACAAGGGGGGATGCCGGGTCTTCAGGGTTTTCTTGCAATCTAGTTGGGCTTGCTTTCATCAGTATTCATCAGTACTTGGAGCATCATTCGGAAGTGATCCATCTCTTTTAGAGAACCTTTACAACTAAAACAAAAGTGGATTTGAGCTACAAAAAATTATTCCTATTGAAGAAGAAAAGCACAAATAATGTAATAACCTATCTCTTCATTTATCATTTTTATTTCAAAACTAGCTAGTTGTCTAATCACTTGTTAATAATCAAGTTTTAACACCAAATACGCAGCTTATCATCAACGTAATATATTTTAAGAGTGTTTATAATTAATCATCTAATGTTAATTGTTTCTTTGTATGCTTAACATTGTTTATAAATGATAGAATTGACCGTTGTAGCAACTTGTTTTTAGTTAAAAAAAAATAAGAATTTGGGACTTCATAATTTAGATTCCTCCTAGTAAAGAAAGAATTGGGGCTTCCCTAAGTTTTGACACTACTTTGTACTTGCTCCAACACTATTTGGTAAAAAAGTCAATTGAATATAGGTACATATATCCCTCAATCCACTAAAATTATCTCTATATGTGTGAGAAAAAAAGTCATCCATCCACATTTATAAGTTCTAATAAAAGAAAAATGACAGTTTACATTCATCTCACTCAACAACTTTCTTAACTTAATCCCTAGGAAACAAAATCAGAATACAAAATACACCTATCTTAGAAGTACCAAAATCGACCGCACAAGAGGTAGAATGAAAGTAGATATTTTATTCCTAGACCTTCGCATTAATACAGTATATAGGAGAAATATCAATTACCAATATCTGTGATGGAACCAAACATGATGCTTCCTTCTGATGCCCTTACCACGGCGCTTGCCTTTACCCATCTTGAATTTCCTTTGGGACTTCTTCCCTATTCCACCAACAGGCTTTAAAGAATGCACGCTTTGATTCCCATCAGCCATCTCCACATCTGTCAATGATGAAGAAAAAATCCAGATCATCAAGGATATATATTATTATATCTCCTGTGTATCATAAGGAAGAAATTAAAGTGAGTTGCAGTGAACTACTCAATCTTGAATGTGTATGCCCAAAAACAGTAAGTTGTTTGATGTGTACATATTGAATTTGTACGCCCGACAAAAGTAACTTGTTTGATGTGTACAGCTGGTAGACATTGCCTTTCAGTCAGTTTTGGGGCATTTCGGCTTCTTGTTTGTGTGCAAGCTCTAAAAAAATCAACATGTATCATCAAACTTTTGTAAATTAATCAACAAAACAATTTATTAGATCATGTAAATCATAGTCAGTGCCTCAATGGACAAAATACATAACCTCATAAGCATATAATCATAATTCTCAAATGGGTTTACATCTTCATGATTATATTGCCCAACATTCAAACCTAAACATCTTCAATCCAAACAACTTATCTTAATACTACAAAATCAAATCATTATAATACATAAACTTTGCCATCAATAGAACCAACCCATTTATTAATACAAATAAACTTTCAACCCAACCAATCTCATATTCCTTTTCTTTTAACTAAAGTTTACCCAAAACATATCAAGGAATGTTTTTATTAACTCATTCCGATAAATCTCAATCAAGATTCCATTACTCAAATTACACTTCCATAAAACACATACCCATCCGGCCTTAATACTCAAAAATACATAATTACGATATCCAAAGTCCTACTTAGCAAAGCACCAAGCAAAACAATTCCAGCCCATTCATAAGAATCACAAAATGCCCAAATTGACATCCAACAATGGAATCACATAACAAATCTTACTATTATAAAATCATCATAGCTAGCTATGTACAATCCAATTAACAAAATCCCAAAACTTCCATTCTTAGTTCATATAACAAAAGTCTAATTATATTAACTTTAAACATCAAAACTTTAGACTCTTCTCCAATAAATCAAACCAAAGCTCTACATGCAAACACATTCGATTAATCCACAAAACAGCAAGCCACACTCACACAAATCATGGGTCCAAGATGAATCAAATCACTCCAACAAACAAAACCCCCTATGACCCATTCGGCCATCATCAAACAATTACTTAAGAGATTTACACCAAACACTCATTTAATCAATCATCAATACATATGCAAAATCACTAAAATACCTCAATTATATCACACTAAAGTCCCAATTTAGCCATCACCCAACAACAAAGCAAAAGCTCCAAAATCTCAACAAAACCCTAAATTTCGGACCCAAGCAAAATCATACCAATTTATATGATTCTCTAGCTCTAAAATTAAAGAGAAAAATAGGGATTTACCTTCCTTGACACCCATGGCCGAAATCCCTCAACATTGGGCTTCATCTTCATCTCTTTCTTCCACTTTTTCTCCACGGTTTTTCCCCCACACAAGTTGCATCTCTCTCAATTTCAGCATCTCTCTCTCCCACTCGGTCTGTGCGTGACGAAGAAGCAGGGGAGAAAGAGAAGAGTAGGGGTAGCGCAACGTCGATGTAGGAGGGAGGCGTTGCACTACTCCAGTGGAGGAAGGCGGCGTTGCGCTACGGTGGAACTCATCAAAAGGAATAACACAATCAATGGAACTCATCAAAGGAATAAACCAATCAATGGAACTCATCAAACCTACAATATAGAAAAAGCCCCAAAACTCTAACATGAACCCTAGATTTCGGACCCAACACAAATCATAGCAATTTCTATGATTTTCGTGCTCTATACTCGATGGGTATAACAAAAACATAGAGCGAGTCGAGCTTGTTGAGACCGTCCGAGTATGTTCACGAGTAGCTTTGTACGTTTACACCCCTAAGTGTGGCTATCAATAGGGCTCCCATTTTTTAATTTTTTTTAATTTCCGCCTAAAATTAAGGTCGGTTTTCAAGAAACCGACTAGATTTCGTTGTTAAATTGAGATTGGCTTTGAAGAAAACAACAAAAATATATATTTTTTTGTAGTCGGTTTTGTAAAAAGACTCAAATTTTATTGTTTTTTAGTTCGTTTTTTTAGAAGGG
>FXXK01001504.1:94039-157445 GCA_900184695.1 Betula pendula | reverse complement strand
GACTTTGTCCTAGGGTACTTGTCAATATAAAACAATCCATTTGTTTCCTTCTCTTTTTTTTTTTTTTTGGATTTTGAATATCTTATTGACATGGTCATGAAACTAATTAGTAAAAGAAAAAGATTGGGGTTTATCAATGGCTTTTAAGTAATACTTGAGCGTTACATAGCCACATGCAGTAGAGCTAGAAATGGGACAAATAAAGATTTATAATCATACGATTTTTTTTTTCTGTTATTCGTCTTGCGATTTTTTTTTTGTTTGTTTTCAATGAAATTAAATTATTTACGAATCTAAAAGTATGGTTTTATTTATAAGTTTATTAGACCAGATATTACGTGGCGTCTCACTGTCGTACGAATTTTTAGTACTAAGAGAAAGTTTTCCGACTTTGCAATTATTTTTGTACAGAATTATTAACTTCTGGATACAAAGCACGTTAATAATGGCATGGGCATTTGTTGATCTGAGAGCTCGCATAGATGGCTATTATCACTTCCATATATTGAAATTGCTCTGCTATTAACGTATCCAATCGCGTGTTAGTCAATGGAATACAACAGGAACGCATAATATTTTCGATGTACTTCATATGGCTCTGTGTAGACCTCTGAATAAGCGATGATTGGTTCTTAATTAACCGTTATATGCTGACTGCCGAAGGAGTCTTAGCACCTCATGTCGTTGTCGCGTTTTATAGGACGTTCATCAGACACGAGTCCTGCAAACGAAGCGTTGTCCATACTAAAACTTTCTCAAATCATTCCTTGTACATATCTGTTCAGCATATTGACACTCCAATAGCCTCGCTAGACTATAGACTCAGAATTTGTCTTCGCAATCCTTTTGACTCCTCAAATCATAGTCCGGTCAGTTGTATGAGCGTGTATGGCCCAGGAACGTATCCCTATGCACGTCACATTCTACTTCTCATCCGTCGTGGTACTGAGCAATCGACATTAGGTAAATTCAGTACCGCCAGGAAACAGAAACTGGTTTACGCTAGTATATTTCACATCGCCTGTCATTGCAGAGTAGGTTCCCTTGTCGCGCGTTTATTAATTAGGCAGTTGTTTAACCCATACGAGGTCGTGCCTTCTTTTGTGTGATTGTAGATTCTCAAATGTACGACCGGACATTAATATATTGAAAGAGACATCTCGAACTAATCAAAATCGGTGGGGACCCTGTAGTGTGCTCGCAGTTGAGGAGGTCTGTGGATGCGGTGTTTTGTGTATCTATGATATTGTGGTCTAGACAGTTGCTAGATGTGCAAAATAGCGATGTAATTAAAATCTGTGTTGGTTGTGAGACGGTTAATGTTAGTGTGTTAGCGAATGGTGCTACCTCAGTTCGATCACCCATGAGAACTGGTGAATGAACTATCTTGACAAAGTAGCTAGTAGGCGATGTCGTATACTAGAGAGGTTATTTTAGATAGAAAATAAAGAGGGCTGATGAGTGATGGGGTCGGACAATATAGAGTGAGGTGGCCCCGGGCTGCGCTCGTGGCACACGATTGCCTCGCTATTTGGCTTCGCTCGCAGTGGGAACGGTTGAGCTATGTCTAGCGCTTACTAAGAATAGCACTGTATCTTAGTGATATGCATGCAGCTGCGAAGTTTTAATCTCACGTCAAACGTTTATTTAAATAATATACTGATTAGCGACTGTCCTATTGCGGTCCACGTATCTTCTATATAGAGTGGTTCTGGCATTGCATAAACTGTATTATATGGATTCGGTCTCTGATTGTTAAAGGACACTATAAACTGGGCACCATTCATAATGAGTTATAAGATGCACTACTGGTCTTTTGATTTGCTCCGTCACTACTTGTTGCTGTGCAATTCTTTCATTAGTTATGTATTCAAAGTGCGGGCGATTTGTCGGAGATGCCTAGAATGTGTTTGTAGTAAAGTTTGGTAGGATAAGGAATTGAAGTCTTCTCGTAGGAATAGTTGGCTGTTGCAGAGATTGCTCATTCCTCGCCAAAAAAATGACGGCTTCGGCGATACTTGAAGGTCTTGAAATTCGTTTAGCCACTATCCCTATGTGCAGGCTTGTGCGGGTGATAGAGCGTTGTGCAGAATTACCATTAATAGTATTTGATAGTTACAGCCAAAAATTTCAATAACAACAGAATACTACATTACACTCGGTGATATATATGCCCAAACTTGGAGATGATATTAGACTTAATGATTCATTCTAAGCTAGGATGCTTAGGTCCTCAACAAGAACATGGTTCTATGGATACAAGTTTTTTAATGCTCCAAACTGTGATTTTGGATTCTGGACCGCGCGAGAGTTATTGTGCGATCCGTGATCGCTTTGTGACTAAGTTAGATGGTTTTGCATCCGGATTCAATTGTAGCACACACGTGGACAATCGGAAGACATTATAGTCGATCATTTTATATAGAATTCATGAATAAAATCAAAATCAGAACAGGCAATCCGTGATCACTACAGATAATACGATAGGATTTTAACGAAAATGGTGCTTTACATTAAAGAAAACAGAATATGAAAATGATGATTTTTCTAATTTCATTTAAGTAATGTAAGTGAAATAAAAAAAGAAATTAACTTATTAACAATATATTCCTTTGTAAAACTTTAGCTGGATTGAGGTTAAGAATAAGACCTACTCATTTTTGGCCGGCGATCTTTCACATCCCCTGTCAGATCGTATTTACTCTAAACTTGAAGAGTTAAGTATCGCGTTGAAGGAGGCGGGTTATCAGCCTGATACAAATTATGTGCTTCATGACGTTGAAGAGGAACACAAAGAAACCATCCTTTCTCAACACAGTGAGAGGCTGGCCATTGCTTTTGGGTTGATAGCTACACCTCCAGGAACTCCTATCCAGATTGTGAAGAACCTTAGGGTCTGTGGAGACTGTCACACTGTTATTAAATTAATATCAATGCTTGAAGCCAGAGATATTGTTGTGAGGGACTCGAACCGATTCCATCACTTTAAAGGAGGTCTATGCACGTGTGGGGACTATTGGTGACACTCTTTGGGAAATGGGTTTTAGATGAAATTTTCTGAAATTATCTGATGCCAAAGACAACTCCCAGGCAAAGGAGGCACGTAATGTCTACGCGCTCCAAATTTATGTTGGCAATGTTAAGGTTTAGCTTACCAGGTAAAGTAATTGACATATTGTTTAGGATAGATTTTGTGCAGTGATTGTGAACTTGATGGTCTTTCACATTAAAGAAAGAAGAAACAAAGACCAAATTTTTAAAATTTATGAAGGATGGCTATATCAGTGGATATCACAGAAACGTTTGTGTCATTTTGGCAAGAGGTTGATATCTTTGCTCACGCTAATTATTTGGTCCCATGAAGTCTTAAAGTTTTTTTTTTCCACATTCTGCTGGAAATGCCATCGGTTCCAGAGGCATGTGACAATTACCTTCAGAGACATGGGAATTGTTTCTTTTATACAATTCTTTTGTTTAATAACTTGTTTGAATGTCAAATTAGGTCAATGTGTCACCTTTGTAAGTCGATATATTTTCAATATAGAATTAGTAATGAGGTAACATTAGATAGTATCTTCACATGCAGACTTTTGAAATTTAGGGTTTAGGAGTAATTGAAATTGTTTTAACCGTCAGTACTGTGGATATGTATTCCACTACAAGAGATGTGTTCATAAGTGCAATGGCCATGATGCATCTTGTGGATTTTGTTAGTTTTTTAAATGTGCATCTTGTAGGTGAATTCATGGGTTGAGCTTCATGCTTCATGCTATGATTCTGAGAGTATCATGAAAGTATGAAACCTCTGATGATTTTGGAGACTTTTTTTTTTTTTGATAAGTAGATTTTGGAAACTGCAATGAGCTACAGAATATTCTTGTTTGGATACAAAGAGTGAGAGTATCATTTCTAACTTTCTCATAAAATCTTGTTTAAAGAATTTTATACTTCCATGCCAATTGCTTTACAAATTGCCTCTTTTTCCTTTTTTTTTTCTCTGAATGAAGTATGTCTTCACAAGTTGTTCTCATATGAAATAAGAAATCATACCATAGTGAATTGATTTTCTTGTCACATTACACAACAGAACTACATATCTTCACATCATTTAATGCCTAGGAATTGCTGAAATAGTACTTCAAACGAAAAGAGCAAAATAGCAGTCTTAGGATCATGTTATATTTATGGATATCATATCTTGCATTTATTTCTACCTCTTAAAGATTTGGTTTAGAGCAATGGATGGGATAATGGTTAAAACAAAGTCATACTTTTAAACCCAAATTCTGACAACCATGTGTAATTAACAACTTGTTCCTAAACAGAAACCACGTTGAGACCGATAGGACTCCTGACCCTATGGATACCATTGCTCCATGTCAAGGCCCCAAACACAAAGCTCCCATTGCTGTTCTTGAAGGGGATGAAAGCAACCCTGAAAGACATCTTGTCCCCAGTTTTTGTAAACCTGAGGTCAGCAGGTGTAACTTTAACTTTAACACCTGTTGGCTGATCAATGGATGCAACATATATCGTTGGATCTTTACCATAATAAGTGACTGTTCAATAAACAGATAAACTTCCATTCATGTTGGCAACACCAATTGAAGAGTAATTAAAATTGTAGGAAGGTATAGGAGGGTTCTCGCAGTTTTCCCCTGTAAGGTTTTTCAATTGTGTGAGGCTTGCACCTGTACTGCAGAGAAAATCGATGATGTCATGGGAATTAAAATCATATATGAGTCCAGGATTGAGTGGTGCAGTTGGGTTAATGTGTCCAGATCCATAGTCAAAAGGCGTAGTTGGAGTTCCATTTGGATCCCTTCCTATGGTGTGTCGAGTATTATCTAGGATCATTGCTGTGAAGCCATAAATTTGGAAAATCAGAAATGTAAGTAAATTTGTAATTATCTGACATTATTGTTTAGAAACGACTTACCTGTTGTCATTATTGCAGACTTTATGGCCGCTGGACTCCAAGAAGGTTGATAAGATTTCAAAATTGCTGCAACTGCAGAAACATGTGGGCAAGACATTGAGGTGCCAGATATTATGTTATAATTGACAGATCGTTCAGCTGTAGCTGTAGTTGCCACTGGTGACCATGCTGCCAAAATATTCACTCCAGGTCCTGTGATATCTGGCTGCAATAGGAATATGCACTTTGTATAAGACTTTATGAGGTTAACTTTTCCCTTTATGCTGCTTATCCTCAATATGGTGCATTAATCATATCCCTTTTTCTCACCATGCTGACATAATCTTTTGTTTTTTGAAGTATTTGAGTGATATATGTTAGTGTAAATTAAGAAAACCAAATAAACATACCTTAATAATATCTGGAGTTATAATATTTGGTCCCATGGAAGAAAACACTGCCACTTCTGGTGCGGGTTTAGTGTTCAGAACTGTTGTAGTTGGAAAGATTCTACCAACTGGATTCCTACAATAGCAGAAATCAACTCGAACTATTGATTTTTTGTTTACCCATGAATCCATGAATAATTAATTTTCAATTTCATTCATTTTGGAGCTCTCTTTTCTTCCATGGATAAGTTCTTACAAAGCTTGAAAAACTCACTCTTTTGTGATCATGTATGCTTGAAGTTCTTCTGCTTCTTTTCGACTGATTAAAGTGCTTGGGATGACGAACTGAAAGCCAACATCTTTGACAGGTGGATCGACAAGTATCATTCCAACAGCACCAGCTTGTCTTAAAAATATGCTTTTTTCTCCACGATTATCAAGAAAGGTTTCAGTTGTGCACACCACGATTTTCCCCTTAACCAAGGTCGGGTCTAGTGTATTGTTCTTGCAAAAGCTGATACAGAAAGGAAAAAAAAAAAAAAAATAAGTAATAAATCATTTAAATAACTAGATCAATGGATTGACATTTAGGAGGTTCTTAGGTTTCAGGTTTTAGTCATAAATAGAGTCAACATCATATTCCAAATTCAATTTAAATTATCTCTATTCTATACTGGTGGTGTGGTTTCTTATTAATTTTGTTTGTCTTAATTAATCTAACATTTTTTATATGTACTTTGAAAACTCAGAGAAAATGCTAAAATTATAATTAATGTGGTTCTTTGGATGTGTTTTTTTAAGATTATGGGAGAATAATTTTGTGAAAAATAATTCTCCAGTATGAAATTACGTCCAGCTCTTTTGTATGGTTTAGTAACAAATAGAAGAAATCGTTTACATAAAATTTGTTTTATAATTTAATACTATATTAAATTTGATTCAAACATACTAAATAAAAATTACATAAATTTTATAATAAAAGGTAAATCTTATCTAGGACTGGTATAATTTTTTAATTGAATTTGCATTAAATGGAACTAAATTGAGATCAACATATTGACCATAGCTGGGGTAGAAACTAAATCATGTATTAAGTAGGGCTGTTATTTTCCCCTCAAATACAGAAGATACCTAGCATTCTTTGCTGTAACTCCAGGGGCGGCTGCAGAACTCCCAGCTATCAAACCATAAGAGGTTTCCATCTTGATTGGGTTTAGAGAGAAACCCTGAAAGGGCAAATCCTTCTTAAAGAAAAACTGATCCATATAACTTTTTCTTTGGTGACGTTTGTAATGGAATATGCCAAATTTACCTTTAAAACTTTCGAATTTCCTAGATAAATGTTTGAATTGAATTCCCTGTCTACTGTGCTTGCAGCAACAGTAAGAATCCAAGGAGCAACATTGGTTGCAGTACCTGGGAAAGCTGAGTTTCCAGCTGAAGCAGAAACTAGAATCCCTCTTCGGAATGCATGGAAAGCTCCAATCGAGATGGCATTTTGAAAGTAAACAGGCTGGGGAGGAGTAGGGCCAAGGGAAAGAGAAAGGATATCAACACAATCACTAATCGAATCATCCATGGCGGAAAGAATGTCTGCATCACTGCACATGTCAAACCAACAGGCATTGTAGATAGCAAGTCTGGCACATGTTGCACCACCTCTTGCAGTGCCGCTGGCCATACCAAATAAGCTGACGTTAGGTACTACGGATCCAGCTATCGTTGAGGCAGTGTGGGTTCCGTGCCCCTCGCTATCTCGAGCTGACCGGAACAAAGTGGAGTTAAATGAGTCAAGAGGCCCATTCTCTGCTTCAAACCCTTTGAAATAGAACCGGGCACCTATAATCTTCCTGAAAATTCCAATCCAAAATGACATTGTGAGCCGCATGGTATTGCATTCAGAATATGGTTGTATGGATGGACCACATATTCAATGGAGTATGGTTGTTTGATAGCTCAAGAAGAATGGGTTGTTAATGTTCAAAATTTTTGGTACCTGTTGCAGTTGGCCAATGTAAAACGTTCACCAGTAACACATTCTCCCTTGAATTTCTTGGGCACAGGACCCAATCCTTGATCATTGAAGCTCTTCGATTCAGGCCAAATTCCTGCAAAATACAATTTAAATGATATGTTGGCAATGGAGTGAAAAGAGAATTCGATGAGAAATTAAGATATGGGAGCATTTACCAGTGTCAATGACACCAACAATGATATTTGAATTTGAGTCCGTTGGCATCTGATTATATTGGTGAATAGAATCTATTCCTAGAAATTCCCAGGAATGTGTTGTGTGGAGATTATTCATCTTGCTCTCAAACACGGAAACAACCAAATCATGCTCTGCAGCAGAAGAAAAAGTAGAGTTTAGATTGATTTAAAATTGGATCATATAATATTTTGTTTTTCCATAAAAACAAACACACAAACAAATCATATAATTGATTAAAAAATTGTTAGATTGTTTATTTGGTTTTCCATTTTCTATCCTCTAACACGCTCTTCTTCTTACTAATATGAATTTCAGAAGATCATTTTGGCACCTGTGAGTTGCTGTGCTTGCTCTGGGGTAAGCATTGCTGAGAAGCCTCTGAAGCTTTTACTGTAAGTCTGTAATGGTGAACTGCCGCTTCTTGTGCTCCATCAAAACTGAGAAATGACTTACTTTTATCAATGTGAAGACACTTTGTAATGAATCCAGCAGGAAATACAAGGCCACTGAATTAGTATTTGCTCCACATATATAGTTGTTTTGAATTAGTGGCTTACCCAGTAACTGAAGCAAGTATTTCGTGGTTGGCTCTAACCACAAATTCCGAACTGGGGTGAGAGTGCTCCCCCATGTACACTATGTAATGCTGCAAATTACACACACACACAAAGAGAAAGGAAAGAAAGGAAACCTTAGTTACTTACATAAAGATATGCATGTAGTAACAATGTCAGGGCTGACAATTTTGACACAACCTGTAAACCCGACACAAACTCAGTACAAAATTAGCAGATTAAGGTCCATCGATTTGAACTATTTAAGTAAATGAATAAGGTTATGGTTGACCTATATAGTCTTATATCTATACTTTGACATAACCTAATTAAACCCGACACACGACACTAATGCTGGCCATTTCTGACATGACCCACAAACCCGACATGAATCCAATACGAAATTAGCAAATTAGGATTAAAGAATCTGACTCGTTTAATTAAATGAGTTGAGTTAGAGTTGACTTATATATATAGTCTTATACACATACCTCAACACAACCCGAACCCGACACGCGAACACTACCCCTAGCCAGCACTTAAATTTGAATAAAAGGACGTATCTCATTATTGGATTTCATGGTTTTCCGATGCATGCTATACCTAGTCTATACCTCTTTCTCTCTCTCTCTTTCTCTCTCTCTCTCCTTCCCCCAGTCCCTACCTTTGTGTTGGAAGCGGTAGCATGCACTAAAGCATATATTATCAAGAACAGAAGAGTGAAAACTTTTACAGGATTCATGATATATGAAAAAACCCAAAAGTAATATGCTGAAAGAGAAAGATTGCAGTGGCTGAAAGCCTGAAAAAAAAAAAATGATGGTGGTGTTTGTAGAAAAGCTTGCATTCCCTTTTTATAGACCAAGGGTTTTGGAGCTCAAGTATGATGCGAAGTCTAAATGCATGCCGGCTTGATGTGTTAGTTGAAGTTTTAATATAAGCTGAGATTATTCAGAGGAATACATATATTGCATGAATTTAACAGCTTTTAAATGCATGCCGTCTTTAAGGAAGGACATTTTCTCCAGTAATTGGAACTATGCTATTGGATGATGCTAGAATGTATAAAGAATATGCTTACTGTGGCATTATCATTCCAAAATGTGGCTTCTGCAGAATCCATAAATTAAAATACAAAGCATATCATTACATAATTAAATATCTAGGTCAATTTATAAAGAACAAGCTTGCTATTTTTTACTAAAAACCGGCTAAGACTGTTTCTTGCGTTTTAATTTTTTTTTTTGTAAGGCTAGCGGACAACCTAAGGTGTGAAGGTGCCTTTTTTTTTTTTTTCACTAATGATAATAAACAGCCCAGGCTGAATGAATAGTTCATTCAGCCTGGACATTTTTTCTTCTTTTGGTGGATCCCACCCCATTAAATTTTTTATTTTCTTTTATTTTTTTATTTATTTTTTTTTTTTATACTGAAAGCAGCCCAGGGCTGAAGACAATCACGGCTCTTTTTTTTTTATTCACAGGTAAGATAATATTACTTTAATAGAAAGAAACTAAATAGAAAGAGAAGTGGGTGGGAGCCTCAACATCAAAAGCCCCAAAACAGTTAATATAGTGCTAGAAAAAACCTACAAAATAAACTGAAAATGGGCCAAAAAAAAATTGCGTCCGGTCTTGCGCGCGGCGTGGCCCGCTTCCTCGTTTTTTCCTACCTCTTTTTTCTCTTCCGTCTTCTTGCTGCGTATATTTCTCTTCACTCTATCTCTCTCGTTTCCCCTTTTTTTTCTTTTGGTCTTTTTTCTCTTTATCTTTTCCTCCTCTTTTCTTCCTTCTTCTTTTTCGGCCTTTGTTCTCTCTTGTCTACGTTTCCCATCTCTCACCCTTGCCCTCGTCTTTTCTTTTTTCTCCTTCTCCTGTTTCTCTATACTCTTCCGTTGGCTCTTGTCTAGTTTTTCTCTCTTTCGTTCTTCATGTTTACTACGTCCGTTTCTTCTGATCACTCTCTTTTCACTTGTATTCTTTTACGCGCTTCTTTCTTCTTTATCCTTTCGTCTTTACTCCTTTCCTCTTATTTCTTCCTTTCTTTGCTCATCTTCTTTCCATCTGTCTTCGTCCTTTCTCCCTTCTCTTTTTTCGTTCTTATATTTTCTCTCTTTTTCCTCCTCCTCTTCTTCATTTTCTTCTGTTTCTTTTTTTCTTTCTGCTTCTTCCAATGCTTCTTGGTCTGAGAGCCAAGAAAAGGGCTGCCAAGAACGGTGGGTTTTTGACAGTCCTCAAGCAAGTGACACCTACAGCGGTAGCAAGAGATCTTGGATGCCACAACAAGGAGGATTGCATTGAGGTTAACTGAGCTATAACCACCGAGAGGAGCTTCCTTCCGATGTTCGACAGATGAGGTGTCCGGAAAATTATGCACAATAGACATTGGTTATTGCTATCTCTTTGGTAAAAGGTGGGGCACTTGTAGCGAGAAGGTCTAGAAGTGACGGGAAAAAACAAAAAGAAAAACCATAGATTTGTAGCTCTAATGACGAATGCTTGAGTAGAAAAACACATGGGGACCACATAGGAGGTATGTGGACGCATGGGAGAGTGGGGGTGGAGGGGGAGGAGGTTGAAGGAGAGTAGTAGATTTGAGCTTGAGTACCATAGATCTGTCACCCATGGCCAAAATGGGCCACCCCATTTGTCCAAGGGGGTAGCTCCAGCACCTCTTCTCTTTTTTTTTTTTTTTTTTTTTAAAATTTTATTTTTTAAAAAAAAAAAATTATTATTTTGATTATTTTTAATATGGTATAGCCGTCTTAACACTGACACGTAGACTTTCGTTAAATTTTGACCAAAAATTGACAGAGGTACCATCTCTTTTTTTAGTCACAATCGAGGTACTACAAAATGAAACCGAGGTGACAAATTAAAGTCGTTAAACATGGGAGGGACAAAATGTATTTAACCCTTTGAAGAATTCTTCAAAAGTTTCAACTTCGTTACCAAAATTCTTATGTTGATCTTGCTTATTATCTGGATTTTGGTAATTTAATATGTGGTGTTAGGCTTAATTATTGATCTAATTGATAATCTGAATTGTGATGAAATTGAGATTTTCTATACTTAATAAAACATTGCGGTCAATCCGTATTTTTCATACATAACGAACGGTAGAGGCTGTACAAACAGTTTGGATAGTCCATAAATTCACAGTAATGGGGCCCTTGAAAAGTGCCGAGCCATAATATGTATGCATATACAAAGCAGTTTAGTATATGGTAACATGGTATGGCTAAGGCCCACGACCATGGCTAAACGAAGCAACGGATAGAATTGTGGCTTACAAATCCACGATCAAGGAGGAAGAGAAGATCCTCCCACTTTATTGTAATAGGTCTATTGTTAGTTTTTTTTTTTTTTTTTGTTTTTCTGAGCTACATCAAGGAAAGGGAGGAGAGAATCAAGAAGGTCTTCAAAGAGGAGGCCGCCACTTCAACAACCAGCAACACCACCGATGCTTCGCCTGCATTGATGTCCAGCACCGGGAGCTTTATGGCGAAAGCAAAAATGATGTCTCCTAGTGGTCAGATACCACGGCAGCAGCACCAATGTAGGAGCTTCTCACAGCCACGTCAAAGTTGATTTTCACAGCACCTTCAGTTTTCCTCTGTATTTGTCTTGTGAGTTCTCTGTTGTTTGCTTCGTCTCAATTAGACCGAAAAAAAAAAAAAGAAGAGAAGAGAAACACAAGAAAGTATGATTTTCTAAGACAGCTCGCATCCTTATTTTCATCAGCCTTGCCCTGGCAGACCAAGCAATGCACTCTTAAATCATCACATACACATCATGTCAAACATTCTACGGCCATAATTCAGAAACTGTTCTTTACACAATTTGGAACAAGCAATTTCATAGACCTCAGTATTAACATCTGAATACAGAGAAGGGGAAGTCAAGTCACCTACCCCATGTAAAGAAGCTTAAGAAAAAGGATATAATTCACTGGATCCAGCACTGATAAATAAAATACAAATCATACTAATGTATGCGCAACTAGTGTGGATCAATGGCGCGAAATTTTATCAAATTCCTCAACCCTCCTCTCCAAACTCCTTTGTGAATCTCTCATGAACATCAAGGTCACCTTTACTCACTGTAGGCCTCTGCCTTGCAAGCACCTTGTCAAAATCTGTTTTTGCTATAGGAGGTGGAAGGATCTGCATGGGTGTTGATCAGCAACAACAATTTGATTAACTTTGTAGATAAATATGCATCATAAAATACTGGAGGCATTAAAAACTTTTCAGCATGTATTCTAATAACATTGACACTTCTTTTAGTTAACTAATTTTAAGTCAAGTCATGTCAGATTAAATGCCCATGAAGTTGGCCAGACTGAATTGAAATGAGATTCATTCACCAAATTCATGTGTTTGGAACAAAAATGAATTGAATTTGAATCCATGTGTTCGGAATCACAACTAAAATACATGAATTGGTTCAAATTATAATTCCTGTGGGCCAGGGACTAAATTGCATCAAACTTTCTCTGATTTCCAATTCATTTCATTTCACTTAAGGCCCTTTATACCAAATCCCCAAAAACAAAAACCCAATTAATTCACACATCAAATGAAAAACAAAACGATTTACAAAAAAATTACAAATGAAAAACAAAACAAAAAAAATTCAGTGGGAAAGATCCACCTTTGAAACTCCCCTTTCCACCTCTTCCCGAATTGAATAGGAAAAAAAAATTGAAAAAAAAAAACAATTCAATTTATGTCTAGTCCAAACAAATGAAATTTGAATTGTAAAAACAATTTCATTCATTTAATTAACATGTTGAATCAGTTGAATTGTAATCAATTTCATCCCAATGAATTAAATAGAATTTGAAGTCGATTCAATCACAATTTGGTTCCGGATAGAGTGATTTTGTGCTTAACAAGTGATCTAATTTATTAATTTGATTATCATCCTAAATATGCATTCAACATGAGACTGTGTGCATCCAAATGATACAGAGACCACCATAAACTTAACACAGAGCAGGGAAAAAGGTAACAACAGCAGTTATTCATATCTAAACTATCTGCCAATACCTGTGAAGCAAGTCCTTGCGATGCTAGCTCCTGCATGGAAATTTGGAGAGCACCTGACTGTTTTGGTCCACATGGCATCCACATATTATTAGAAGTCTTAACAAAGTACATTGCGTCTTGTGTTTTACGAACAGGTTCAAACAGGACATCCTTAACCTGCCAAAGTCAAGAAAAAACATAAGGGGCACCACAGTTAGCTATTTTCAATTGACTCTCCCTTAAATCATTCATACAATTAAGGACAGCCTGGAATAAAAAGTTTAAAAAAATATCAAGCATCTCATATCCGTATCACTTACACAAACAGCAACATCTGAACCTGAAAATCCTTCTGTCCTGCGAGCCAAACTTTCAAAATCACTTTCAGTTAAATTGTGAGGAGTATCCCCTAGATGCACCTGTTAGGGTAAAACAAACCGAACAAACAATCAAAAAGGTTCTTCTACATGAAAATGATGCTCATGTAACCTGCCCTTTTCTTCTCTTATTTTACCAAAGCAAAAAAAAAAATCAAGTATGGTTTCTTTTACTTTGAACATATGCTGCCGTGCCTTCAAATCTGGTAGAGGAATGTATATGCGTTTGTCAAAACGCCGTCGGATGGCCTGCAATTAGTACTGCTTAGCAACAAGCTAAATAATAGTTCTGCTGGTTCAAGATGAAATGACAAATACAAACTTATCATAATATCATGTTTCCCTTTACCTGGTCTAGAGCATAGGGAGTATTTGTAGCTGCAAGAACGAGAACTTTCTCATCATTGTGTCCTACACCCTAAAATGTAAGAATAAAACGATCCAGTCAAATTAAGATTAAATATATTGAAAGAATTTATCAACCTATCCCAGGAGATTTATTGCATGGCTTGACAATTTGTTATGGCTGTTCATGAATTATTCTACATTAAGTTCTCTCTTAATCAGGGGCACAAAAATGCTATTATACATCTACCTATCACAACCAAACTTAATTAGCAGTATACCTTGCAAAACCTCAATAACAAGTTCCATAACCCTTTAGCAATATCATAGAGTGGTTGGCTTGAATGCAAGAATTACCTAAGGCTGGCCAAGTTTAAATATCAAGGCTTAACTATCCACATATATTACGAAAAGGGGAAGGAAAAAAAAAACGAACAAGGGAAGATTGATAAAAAGAAACACGAGTTCAAAGGACAAAAAATTAAAGCAGACAAGATGGCCTGTGCGTAAACCAAAAATTATGCTTTAAAATCGTTATTAGGCTAAATAAGTACCACAATTACTGTTACAACATAGCCCAAAAAAAAAGACTAGAAAAATTTTCCTTGTCTGAATTTAGGACTCCCTCATCGATGATAGGGCTGTTCAAAATGCCGACCTAAATAACCAACCAGACCACTTAGACCTGAGCCAACCCAATCGGTCGGCTCAATGATCGGAAGGTGTTTTAGATTTCTAATTAAAGTCAGGTTGGAAGTCGGAATAGGGTCGTTGGAATTCCAACAAACCCGACCCAAATTCAGTATTCTACTTCAAAATGGCGTCGTTTTGCAGCTTTTACACATATATATTCTTATCTAAGAAACCCTAACTCCTATTCTATTTGCACCATTTCTGGTTACTCAGTCTCCTCTCCCATCAACTCCGTCACCCTCCTCATCATCAAAAATGAAGCGATGGCTAGGATACGCGGCTGCTGGTCCGGCACCCTCTGCCTCCAAATCCTCGTTGTCCAAATCAAAACTTTTATCCTCCCAAGTTTTGCATGATTTTGACGCAATCGTCTCTGCAACTCGGGTTGGAGCCTTAGGGCTTGGATGAGCCGTAAGCGAAGGATTCAATCGAGCTGTAGATTTGTTAACTGTAGATTGTTTCAGGTTATGTTAGATATTGATACCCTCTAAGCTTTGTAGACCATTATTTCTAGAATGTTTCAGATTGTGATGGCCTGTACAAATTCCAAAAACCTGGAGACCTGGGTTGTAATGGTTGTTTTGCAATGGCCGTCGGCAATCTGTGTCGGCTTGGCTCATTTTCGACTTTTAAACCGATACTGTTATTGAAGATGAAAACTACCAATATATCATGATTTTATTCTCTTATTTATGTCTATTATTCTGATTGTTATCTCCTATAATTTCTTTCCATAATAGTTTGTATTCCTCTCCTATTTAAACCCATGTAAACGTATGGAACTACATCATTGAATAAAACAGTTTCTCTCCTCTTCTTCTCTTCTGCTCTCTTCTTCTCTTCTCTTCAATTTGGTATCAGACAGAGCCTTCTATCTTCTGGGTTCTTTCCTTTTCTTTGGATCGTGAGTTTCCTTCTGGTTTGGGTGCACTATCTCACACCCACGTCTTAGTGGCTGTGTGACTGGTGCACCGACGTGAACGTCGTGACAGGGTGTTGCTCGACGTAATCCGGGTCGCACCACTGATGAACATATGGAACTACATCATGGAATAATGATGATAAGGAGATACAGAACTTAAAACACTTTTTTGCTAACAAGCTTGAAACAAAAGACTAGGGCATTTCTAGGCATTGAGGTCGCAAGGTCGAAACATGGTATACTTATCTTCCAACAAAAATATTTTCTTGATCTTCTCAAGGAAACAAGATTGCTCGGATGTTAAGCCATTGCTAATCCAGTGGAGGTGAATGTTAAGTTCAAAGAAACTAGTGACAATCCTTTAGTGGATTAAGGTAGATATCAATGATTGGTTGGTCGGTTGATTTATTTATCTCACACCCACCCAAACATTGCATATGTTTTTAGTGTGGCGAGTCAATTTATGCATTCTTCACGAGAGACTGATATAGAAGTAGTTTACCGAAAAATCCTCACCAAGTAAAGGGCTATTGTTTTTTCGAAATGATTATTTGGAAATATAAGCCTATACAAATGCAGATTCGGCTGGCTTGATTACGGGTTGACGATCCACGTCAAGATATTGTACATCAGTGGGAGGTAATTTGGCTACATGGCGTAACAAGAAACAATCAGTGGTTGCCAAATCCAGTGCAGAAGCACGACTTAGAGCCATAGCTCATGGAGTGTGAAATATTATGGCTGAAAATACTCTTGAAAGAGCTTGGGTTTGATTGCAAGGATTCTATGAGACTGTATTGTGGCAATAAAACAGCAATTAATATTACTCACAATCCAATCCAACACAATTAAACTAAGCATGTTGAAATTGACCACCACTTTATTAAAGAGAAGCTCTAAGCAAATTTCATCTGCACACCGTATGTGAAGACAAGATAATAACTTGCGTATATCTTAACAAAGGGAGTGTCTAATAGTGTTCTTCATTCAACCTTATGCAAGATGGGCATGCGAAACATCTACACCTTAGCTTGAGGGGAGTGTTGAAGATGGAAATTACCGATATATCATGATTTTATTTTCTCATTTATGTCTATTATTTTGCTTGTAATCTCCTATAATTTCTTTCCATAACAGTTTGTATTCCTCAACTATTTAAACCCATGTAAACGTATGGAACTACATCATGGAATAAAAACAATCTCTCCTCTTCTTCTCTTCTCTTCAACTATAGTCGATGTCAGCTTGGCTTAGCACAATTTGGGTTGCAAGTCGACTCAAAAGGAAAACTTGACTTCCGACCTCTATTGGGTCAAAAGTTGGGACTGAGCCATTCCAACCCGATGAGGTCAATGCCCAACCCTAATCGATGAGCTTCTTCTTTGACAAATGCACAATTTCAAGATGATGCACTTTTACAGCACAAATCACATCAATTATTGTTTCTTTTCAAAATTGTCCTCTTGAAGTGGGAATCAAGGGTGTAAAAAAGGATCTTAAAGGAAAGTAACATACTAAAATTTTTGACTTTTTCACTCCACACATAATGGGCGGGAAAAAGGGAATCAAAATACATTATGGAAGCAAGGAGTAATAATTTATAAGATAGATTGAGCTGTGATTAATTTGAACCAATTTACCGAACTGTCAAGTAAGTTGGCCTTATACATTTCAGAGACCTTTCCCTCTTTTACCTTGATCCATAGTCTTATCATTCATATTCATGAGAAGGTATCAACCTGGAATCTATCTATCGTAACCATTTTCTTCTCCTGAATTGGTAGTTGGGATTAACAGTATAAAAGACAATGCACTTCATGCAAGAGAACTTCTAAACCCAAGAGCCAATGACAGTCTGCATCTCCTTCACTAACACCAACAAACAAACTACTATTTGCAGATTGTGTTCATCACTATAATCACATCTACCTATGTGGCAATTGGCAGTAATACAATCTCATCTACCTATGTTGCAGTAATAAACTATATGCAGCTTGGTGGTGAAAACCGTGCATCACCCAGTTGCCTCCAGTTAAATGTGCCTTTCATTGCTCAATCCTGGACTTCAATTGCCACTAAAGTTGAACAGTTCTGTTCTGTCTGCACCAAAATTGGCATAATTGTAATATTGAAATGATCCCAACTCTCTTAAGAGTATAAGGCCAACAGTGATTAAAAGCTAAACTCAAAGATGTCGCAAATGAGCTGAGCATTAATTAAGCCAAGCCCAAACTAACTCAGCTCAAACTCAGTGAACTAAACACTACTCCTGGCTCAAGCTTGGCTCAAGAGATCATGGCAGTAACCAGGCATTCAACAACCAAGGCTTGGCAAGTGATAACCATGTGCACAACATATGGAGAAGGCAAATACAAGTAAAGGGACTCACAGTCTGCAGTTTTCTAATTAAAACAACAACAACAACAAGAATTCAATGTAGGCAACTTAACAGACATTATGAGCCAGTGTTTGAAAATGGTCAGAAGCAGATGAGGTGAAATGGTAAAAACCTATAAGCCCTGATCAAGAACATCATATAAAAGCTTAGGCAAAAACCTCACCAATTTATGAGCTACAATACTATAAATTGTAACTCATCATCTTTACAACATTACACTAGGTTAAAAACAAAATTGATGACAAAAAATTAATAATAATAATTGACATTGTGATAAGTGGTTGACCATTTTATACTTATCTTCCCTCAAATGGGCTCTCTAACTATAAGTCCAAAATTTTAAGACATTACTTTCTTTCTTTTTTACAAGTGATCAAAATATCATTAAAAGTGAAAGCACACCTTAGGTAAACAGGAAGTATACAAGAAAACTGCAAAGCATTCACAGATAAAGTAAATAATCTAAATTAAAAATGAAAATTTAGCCAATAAAAATTTGAAGTTCTTCCAACCATACAAACGACTACCTGCATCTGCACAAGAAGTTCTGTCTTGATACGCCTAGAAGCTTCACTCTCATTGCCTTCACCACGCTTACCACACAATGAATCTATTTCATCAACGAAGATGATGGAAGGAGCACTTTCACGAGCCATTTGGAAAAGGTTTGAAACTAACTTTTCACTTTCACCCATCCACTTAGAGACCAGGTCCGATGAAGAAACACTATTGGGTACAAAAATTAAAAACAATTGGTAACACATGCAAACTTATTTATGCCATTCCATAAACATGCAAAAATCAATACAAATATGGGCAAAAGGAAGAAAAATCTGCATTGAAATGCAAGAAAGAAGAAGGCCACAGATAAATACATGCACAAAGATGAACAGATAGGCATACCTGTATGCCTGTATACATGCATATGAAAACACACATATATCAGTAATAGTTGACATGATACGCTCATCAATTGACAAAGGAGAAAGGCAACTCTAAGGGTTCCCAGATAGAATTAAAATCATTTGGCAGAAGATATTCTCAGAAAACATTGTGAAACCCCAAGCTGCTATTCTTGGTTAAACTGTAAGGGCACAACCCACTTCTTTCTTTTTTGTCTTTTTCACAGAATGGGACAAGAAACTCAGGGAACTCAAACTTATGTCACAGATCACTTGAGATGCCTCGACTTTGACAGACTAAGACAACTTATAGACTCATGGCACTGAAAATAAAGACACAGATACTTAAAATGCCTTTTACATAGCATAGGGAAACATCAAGGCTCAATATATGCCCCTATAGATTCATGCACTCTGGCCTTCAATTTTCACCAAAAGAGAGGAGAGAAGCCTGTATCCTAGTAAATTGATGATCTCAACATGAAAGGGAGCTATTTACTTATCAAAAAAAAAAACATGCAAGGGAGCTATTGACAGAGCCATTAACTCATTACATCAAATAGGGAGTGACGAGATTGTGATAGTCAACAAAGTCATCAAAATATATGGTAACTGCAAGTCATCAGCATCAGTGGATGCTCCATAGCACAGGGAAAAGATACATAATATTTATGCAAGTAAGAGACCATCTACATACATTAAAGACAAGTGGACATTTCAAGGAAGCAATTAAGCTGTTGACTTTGTGATGATGGATATTATACCTGAAAAAGGTAGACTCTGCTTCAGTTGCAACAGCCTTGGCCAAGTATGACTTTCCAGTTCCAGGTGGCCCATACAATAGAAAAGCCCTCCATGGTCGTCTCTTGCCTAAAGAGAGTAAGTGGGGAAAACCTTAATTTTTTTAGAAAATGAATTAAGTATATATGCTAGAGTCATAACTGTTGACATTATAAATCTTACTTTCACACAATTCACAGGGTTCAACAAGCAAACAATATTTCACGATAAGGATAGAGCAGTTAAATGAGGAATAAAAATAGACTAGTGATCAAAGTCACTGACTTGATTCTCCCCCATCAATTCAGAGCATATAACAAGAAGACAGGAAGTCCATGATCATTACAAAGATTTTCCTTACTCAAACTGAAATACTTTATCACATCTACTTACAAAAAAAGAAAAAAAAAAAACTTAACTATACAACAAAAGCAAATCACTTCTTCCAGGTGTTGATAAAAGACCCCTTAATATTCTATCAGCAAACGAAAAACTTTGTTCAATTCTTACTTCGAGAAGAAAATAAAATTCAGTACTTTTTAATCCCGCACTGCCTTCCAAAACCAAATTTCAACTTTTATCACAAGCAATAGCAAAGGAAAGACAACACAAACTACAAGAATTAGTACACGTACATGACCAATAACTCCAACTATGCATGTGATTATAAATCACACAACTTTCAAACTCCTACCCATTACCCATTATCCCAACAAATAAAACCCCACAATTTCAATTTCACCAAAAGTATTTATATTGGCATTAGCATAGTGTTTGAATCGAAACAAACCGGTAAAGAACTGCGGGAACTTGACGGGCAGTATGACGGCCTCCTGGAGCGCCTGCTTGGCGCTCTCAAGGCCCGCGACGTCGCTCCACTTGACGTTGGGCTTCTCCCTCACAATCGCGGAGTCCAACCCGGACCTGAGCTTGGCCTGCTCGGGGTCCTCTCCGTCCCCACCACCCTCCCCGTCCTTGGGCTTCGTCTTGGGCCTGGCCACCACCGCCCCTTCGCCGCCGTTAGATGCCGGGCCAGGCCCGCCGTCATCGAGCACAGCCCGGATCTCCTCTGCCCGGCGCAGGTACTCGGTGAACTTCTGCGTGATTGCCTCCTTGATCTTGGGGTTCTTCTCGTACTTGAGGTGCGTCTTGAAATACTCCAAGGCGTTCATGTACAGCGGGAACGCCTTCGCATAGTTCCCCGCATTGTCTTCCTGCACGGCCTGCTTAACATACTCTATCGCCTGCTCCTTGAAGTTGCTGTACATCTTTCGCCCACCACAAATCGCATAAGCAAACAGGTATCGCCCCAAGAGAACAACAAAATCTTTGTTTAAAAGAAAAAAATTAAAAAAAAAAACCCTAGAATTCTGAGAGCTTCATCGGAAGAGGCTTCGGAGGCGGTGAGTTTTGGTTTTGGGTTAGAAATTGAGGCGATCGGAACTAACTTTCTTCGGGATTTTGCTTGTGGGATCGGTTCCTGATTTGGATTGGAGGAAAAGGAGAGAGGAATTTTCTTTTGTGTACGCGTTTGGGAATTGGGATACGCTGGTCTCTTTGTTTATGCGTTCGTTATGGTTTTCTTCTTCTGTTTTTTCTTTTTTTTTCTTTTTTTTGTTGTCTTTCTCTTTTCAAAAGTCTATTGGATGGTCAAGTGTACGTACTGTGCGCCACTCGTGTCAAAGGGTGGGAAGGGGAGGGTGGTATTTTGTTGGGGAGTGGCACGTCAATAAGTTTTGCTTTAAAAGCTAGTTTTTAAAGAATAAAAAGAAAAAAAAAAAAATGAAAGAAGCTAGTTTTTAAAGCAAATCAAGTTTTCTCCTTACGGTTACCTTTCCCTGTTCCTTTCTCCCAAATTGTTCAGGACAAAAAATTATTTCCTTATGATGTAAAAAGTTCTAAAATTTGAGAAAAATTAAAACAAATTGAATATACAAATTATATATATTATTAAATTAATCCTTGGAGTTTAGTCTTTTATCATCGTAAACATCACGGGGCTCTAGTGATATGGGCATGTTTGTAAACGTCATTTTATTTAGTTCAATTCAATTCTTTTTAAAAATTAACTTTTTTTCTCAATTCAAAAGTATTAAACTCAACTCAAATTTACTTAACTTAACTTAAATCTACCCCTAAATGATGAATCGACCACCTCTAACAATTTTTTAAGGTCACTCAGCTACCCCTAAAAAGAGACAAGTACAAGAGAAGATGTTAAACACAATAAGTTTAGGAGGTTTTACTGTTCCCTTAACAGTCCAAACAAGGCTACAGACATCCCTCTTAGGTTGAAGAAATTTTTGGACATGAGTTGTTCAAAGAGAAGTTGAGAACCCCTGTTTGCTAAGAAGTTCGAACATTAGAGTGGACATGTGCTCTTGAGTTGAGAGATGTTCGGACACCAGGGACAAGTGTTCAGATATGGAAGGTAGTTTGGTTTAAGAAACTCTAGCTGCATTTGGACACTATAAGACATGTCCAGATATATGTCGCCACAGCATAATAGCCTATTGCTATTTAAAGACTGCTTTGTTTTAGTCTTTGGTACTTATCTTTGACACACAAAAATTTAGAAGCTACATTGAGAGTATTGGGAGGCAAGTCTCGAGAACTTGATATAAGTTCTTGAGTGTATAACAACAGTTTGTTCATGTGAAACTCTTGGAAGAAGATTCAAACATAAAGATTATTGAGACAGTTTCTGATATGGGATTTGAAGATCCTTAAATAGAAAGAAAGATAAGTACAGAACTTGATGGAACGGGCTGACAAGGATAGCTCTGATACTTAAATCAAATACTTAGGGTGGTTTTTCTTAAAAAATATCTGTTGAAATTACTAAGTGAATTTTTCGTTATCTTTCTCCCGAAGTGTCATCTCCCTTTATACTCCTCTTTTCTGCCAGGGGATTGATGATGTCCTCACGAATTCCTAGGGCCTCTCTTCTGCCAATAACAACGTGAGCCGCTTATCCTTAAGTGGAACCTACATGCTTTAATAGTCATTTCAAAAGTAACCATTATAACATGCTTATTTTTACGTCCATCACATTAATATGACTTTTGTGTTTGAATCCTACCGAAACATGGTTTAAAGTCTCCTTTNAGGCGGCCTTTGTACTCTTTTAGGTTCGGGTGGGACACCACATCATAGTCATTGAGAAAAGGCACAAATGTATCTTCATTAAATGCATGTCTCTTCTAAAGCGTGTATTTTCCCGAGGACCATGACTTTGAGGTAACTTGCGGGTTAGGGTTTTCGGTTCACACTTTCCAAGTCTCGTGTGTTCTGCTGAAGATGGGACCTGCTCGTCAAGCCTAAGTCATTTGATCCACACTTTGTGAGCTTTATCGATGGCCAGACCTCGAAAGGTTTTATAGGCCTTGGGCCGTCTCTAATATTATAACTCTTATTTTAGGTTCGAAGCCTACTTTTATTCCCCAACAAACATCAACGTGATGTGACTACACAATAGAGTAATGTGTTGGGATTGTACACACACAATTAAAGTTTACCGGTGAAAATTGGTAAGGGTTCTACTCTTAAAAGATTAGCCAACATGGGACTTGTTGGAGTTGAGATTGTGTGAGGAGTGGTTGTCCTACAAACTGTGTAGGAGAATTACATGGGTATGAGTTTTATTATTATTTGTAGTTAATTATTATAATATTGGAGTGAATCATGGGCTTGACCGCCCTAAAAATGTTTTTACTTGTTGAAAGTTTTTTGTTTGCTCTTGCAGTCCAACTTGCGGTTTCTCTTGCTTTTTTCTCTTAAGATTTAGAATTTCATCCTTGAGGGTGATTCCCAAGTAGTTATAGAGAACCTGCAAAACCCCACTAAGACCCTTGATTGGAGAATTTCTCATATCATTTTTTCAGTTTTATATTCTATCCCTGCATCATGTTCTTGGATGGCTCAAAAAGTTAAAAGAAGTGCAAACTTCTATGCTTATTACGTAGCACATTAGGTCGCAGCCAAATCCTTTTCTGGCCGCATTCCCACTTTTTCTTCTCCTTTCCCTTATGTTCCGATCACTAGCGGGAAGGATCCACCTTTAAGCTTGTTTGGTTAATTTTATTGCTTTAGGTTTGTTTAGTTTTCTTTCTCATGTACTCACAAAAAAAAATATATAAAAAATTGTTGTGTTGCATTGATGATGACTATTTTGTTCATGTATACAGTCGGTCGTATCTAGAGAAGCAAAATGATCTGCCATTTATAGGGTTAATTAATCGGATAAGGATCTTTAACAATTTTTTTAAAAAAGTGTAGATTTTTAAATTACGTAAAATAATATTTTTTTTATGAAAAATACTACATTTCATTCTCTTGTCCTTCTCTCATCCTTCTATTTCTCAAAATCACCATTGGATTTGTGGTCCCCATATATGTCTATATATGGGGACTACAAATCCAATGGTAATCACAAATCCAATGGTAATTTTGAGAAATAGATGGGTAAGAGAAGGATATCGATAGAGGCTGTAGCATTTCTCTTTTTTTTTTTTTTATATTAAACGACTTGAAAAAATGCTATCTATTAAAAATATGACATATTACTAATAAAAATTTGATACATTTTCATTAATGTTTTTCTGATTTATGATTGTAAAAAAAGCTTTAATTTTTTTTTTTTAAAAAAAAGTATTTGCTTTACTTAAAAAAGAAATGTCTCTTTAAAAGTGAAGAAAAAGCCTTTTGAAATTGAGTTTTATTTTTTTGACTTGCTTCGAAAACAGACAACCTTTTTAATATGTAACATTTTTCAAGTTGTTAGAATAAAATAAAGGGAAAAATGTAAATTAGTCCATGTGGTTGACCTAAACTACAAATCACTCCCTAAAGCAAATTTTCGTCAGTCATTTTAACAAAAACCGTTAGTTTGCCACGTCAGACCAATAGGGACGCAACACGTGGCATATTTTTATCAAAAAATTATTAAAAATATAAAATTATAAAAAAAACTCAAAAATTAAATTTAAAAATAAAAAAAAAAAAGAAATGAAGGGGGGCTGCCGACAGCCACCCCTTGTCGGTGGCTGGCGCAGCCCGCCATTGGTGGCCAGGGATGGCGACGCGCCATCCCCGACCACCTCTGGGGTGGCTCGCCGGCCACCCCAGCAGTGGGGGTGGCCGAAGGCCACCCTATGATCCGGCTAGGGGTGGCCTGGCGAGCCACCCCTGCTCATGGGGTGGCTGCGCGCCACCCCGACGTCACCTGGGGTGCAGGAGCGCCACCCCGGCGTCATCTGGGGTAGCGCGCGCCACCCGGCATCACCCTAGGGTGGCAGCGCGCCACCCCCAGCGTCATCTAGGGTGGCCGCGCGGCCACCCAGATGACACCGGGTGGCGCTTTGCCACCCCAGGTGACGCCAGGGTGGCGCGCGGCCACCCCCATGAGCAGGGGGTGGCTCGCAGGCCACCCCTAGCCGGATCTAGGGGTGGCCTTCAGGCCACCCCACTGCTGGGGTGGCCGGCAAGCCACCCCAGAGGTGGTCGGGGATGGCGCTCCGCCATTCCCGGCCACCAATGGGCGGGCTGCCGCCAGCCACCGACAAAGGGGTGGCTGCCGACAGCCCTCTTCATTTTCTATTTTATTTTTTATTTTTTAAATTTAATTCTGAGTTTTTTATAAATTTTATATTTAATAATTTTTTTTGATAAAATTTGCCACGTGTCGCGTTTCTATTGGTCTGACGTGGCAGATTAACGGTTTCCATTAGAATGACTAACGGAAATTTGCTTTAGGGAGTGATTTTTTTATTTTAGCCAACCATAGAGACCTCTGAGTTTTTTCTTATACCAGAGAGAGTGATTTGTAGTTTTAACCACAGAGACCAATTTTATATTTTTAAAATAATATTGTTTTTTATGAAAAATACTACATTTCATCTTCTTGCCTTCCTCTCAATCCTTCTATTTCTCAAAATCACCATTGGATTTGTGTTCCCCATATATGTCTACTATATGGGGACTACAAATCCAATGGTAATCACAAATCCATGGTAATTTTGAGAAAATAGATGGTAAGAAAGGATATCGATAGAGGCTGTAGCATTTCTCTTTTTTTTTTTTTTTATATTAAAACGACTTGAAAAAATGCTATCTATTAAAAATATGACATATTACTAATAAAATTTGATACATGTTCATTATTTTTTTCTGATTTATGTGTAAAAAAGCTTTAATTTTTTTTTTTAAAAAAAAGTATTTGCTTTACTAAAAAAAGAAATGTCTCTTTAAAAGTGAAGAAAAAGCCTTTTGAAATGAGTTTTATTTTTTTGACTGCTTCGAAAACAGACAACCTTTTTAATATGTAACATTTTTCAAGTTGTTAGAATAAAATAAAGGAAAAATGTAAATTAGTCCATGTGGTTGACCTAAACTACAAATCACCTCCCTAAAGCAAATTTTCGTCAGTCATTTTAACAAAAACCCGTTAGTTTGCCACGTCAGACCAATAGGGACGCAACACGTGGCATATTTTTATCAAAAAAATTATTAAAAATATAAAATTATAAAAAAAAACTCAAAATTAAATTTAAAAATAAAAAAAAAAAAAGAAAATGAAGGGGGGCTGCCGACAGCCACCCCCTTGTCGGTGGCTGGGGCAGCCCGCCATTGGTGGCCAGGGATGGCGACGCGCATCCCCCGACACCCCTCTGGGGTGGCTCGCCGGCCACCCCAGCAGTGGGGTGGCCCGAAGGCCACCCCTAGATCCGGCTAGGGGTGGCCTGGCGAGCCACCCCTGCTCATGGGTGGCTGCGCGCCACGACGTCCACCTCTGGGGTGGCAGAGCGCCACCCCCGGCGTCATCTGGGGTAGCCGCGCGCCACCCCGGCATCACCCTAGGGTGGCAGCGCGCCACCCCCAGCGTCATCTAGGGTGGCCGCGCGGCCACCCCAGATGACACCCGGGTGGCGCTTTGCCACCCCAGGTGACGCCAGGGTGGCGCGCGGCCACCCCCATGAGCAGGGGTGGCTCGCAGGCCACCCCTAGCCGGATCTAGGGGTGGCCTTCAGGCCACCCCCACTGCTGGGGTGCCGGCAAGCCACCCCAGAGGTGGTCGGGGATGGCGCTCCGCCATTCCCGGCCACCAATGGGCGGGCTGCCGCCAGCCACCGACAAAGGGGTGGCTGCCGACAGCCCTCTTCATTTTCTATTTTATTTTTTATTTTTTAAATTTAATTTCTGAGTTTTTTTTATAATTTTATATTTTTAATAATTTTTTTTGATAAAATTTTGCCCACGTGTCGCGTTTCTATTGGTCTGACGTGGCAGATTAACGGTTTCCATTAAGAATGACTAACGGAAATTTGCTTTAGGGAGTGATTTGTTATTTTAGCCAACCATAGAGACCTCCTGAGTTTTTTCTTATACCAGAGAGAGTGATTTAGTTTTTGGCCAACCACAGAGACCAATTTTATATTTTTCCCTAAAATAACGACATAATTTTACGTAATTTAAAATTACATTTTCAAATTTTTTTTTACTGCATCGTTATCTAATTAACCCCTATTTTTTTTGGGTTGTTGTCTGGTCCTTTCAAGCCGAGAAGAAAAGTAACCCTCATTTTTCAAGAGCACAAACGAGCTGCCGTTTGATGAACAAAACCATCAGTAGACTGTAGTCCTACTAGCATACAAAAAGAAGCGAAAACGATTGCCAATGCATTCTATTATATTTTGGTCGACGCTGCTTCGTTTGATACTTCGTTGAGGTGCAGTGGTTGTGTCATATTAGGCGTTCGGCGGCGGTGTGGAAAGAAATCAAGAATGGAAAAGCGGGAGAAGAAGCAGAGGCAGCAACAAAGAAATCCCCGTCGAGGAGCCTCTTACTATGCTGAGGGCCAAGACGATGACTTTGATGACCAGCTGAGCCTGCCCTCTTCTTTCCTGCTTCCAAGCCGATATTCCCGAAGCAGAAAGAAGAAGAAGATGATGATGATGAAGAAGAAGAACAACAAGAAAAGAAGAAGAGAAGAGTGGAGATTACCCATTGAAGGACATGCTTCAAAATTTCTCTTACCAACAATCCGTACAGGTTTGATTAATTCACAAGTTCTTTCACTGCCATTTTCTTTGCTAAGAAATGTGGGAAAATATCTGAAAACTGAATTCTTTCTTAGTTTTCTTGTGTTATTTGGAACGTACAAAACAGAAATCCGACTCAAAATCTGAACCTAATGCGACTAATTTTTCTGAAGCAGAAATTTTGATGGGTTTATTCGAATTTTGTTTTGAATGCAGTCTCCAAAGGGAGACATAAGCTATATGCAGAAGTTCTTTCTGATGTATGCGGGTGGGAGGTTGCCCCTCCATCTCCAAGAAGATTTTTGTGGAACCGCTCTTCTTAGGTACATTCTTGGCCTACTATTTCCTGGTTTATGCTAAGTTGCTCAAAAATTTGACGTATTGAAAATAATGTCCAAGAAGTCGTGGTAATTTGGTAGTGCATCTCTCCGGTGATTTACTGAATTCAAGTATTCAAATCCAAGTATGATTTGCTGAATTCATGTATTCATAGAAGGTAGCCCTAACATGATATTGCATGAATTTGGTATGTGTTACAACTTGGAAAATGAACCTTCTACTTTTGAAGAAGAAATGAAATCTAGGGATGCCACATTTTGGAAGGAAGCTATTGATGATGAGATGGAATTCGTTATGTCTAATAACACTTGGATTATTGTAGACTTATCTTCCGGTTCTAAACCTATTGGATGTAAATGGATCTTTAAGAAAAGTTGAAACCCGATGGATCCATAGATAAGTGTAAGGCTAGATTAGTAGCCAAGGGGTTTAGATAGTCTAAGGGCATTGATTATTTTGATGCGTATGCCTTGGTGGCTAGGATTTCATCAATTAGGATTTTGATATCTTTGGCTTCTATATTTAACCTCGAAATCCACCAAATAAATGTGAAAACAACATTCTTAAATGGATACTTGGATGAGAACACCCAAAAGGATTAATTGTTCCTGGTCAAGAAAAAAAAAGTTTGTAAGTTAGTCAAGTCTTTCTATAGTTTAAAACAAGCTCTTAAGCAATGGCATGAAAGATTTGATAATGTAGTTATTTCTAATGGTTTTCGTTTAAATGAAGCTAATAAATGCATTTACTCTTAAGTGTGCAGTTATGATGTTGCCATTTTACGTTTGTATGTAGATGACATGATTTTTAGTAATAGTAGTTCATGCATTAAAGATACAAAAGACTTATTGTCGTCACATTTTGATATAAAAGATATGGGTGTAGGTAACACCATACTTGGTATTAAAATACATAGAGTAGGAAATGTATATGCCATATCACAAGTCATTATGTTGATAAAGTTTTGAATAAATAGTCATTTGCATGACCAAATTTCATGTGTTCCTTATAATCCTAGTTTAAAGCTTGGAATAGATAAAAATCGATTCGTATCACAACTAGAATATTCTAGTGTTATTGGAAGCTAGATGTATGCAATGCGTTGCACATGTCCAAACATAGCATTTGCCGTGGGCAAGTTGAGTAGATACACAAGTCGTTCAAGCATTGAACATTGAGAAACAATTTCCATTGTTTTGGGTTACATAAAAGAAAATGTTTAATCATTTTTATTTTTTTTTGATAAATTAGAGAAATTATATAAAAAGCGCAAAAACGCAGCCCTGACATATAGAAAGTATACAAAGAATCGCCTAAGAAGAGGAAGAGAAATATACAAAGAAGTCATTAAAGCTTATCATTAAGGGAGCTAGATAAGCCGCTGTTCAAGAATAAAGAATGTGAACATAGAAAGACTTGAGCTCCTTTATCGTTCTTTCTTGGTCCTCGAAGTTTTGATCATTACGTTCCCTCCACAGGCACCACATGAGGCAAGAAGGCACCATCTTTCATACAACAGCGCTCTGGGAGCGATTATCAGACCACCAGCAGGCGAACAAATCAATCACTCGAAGGGGTATAACGCAAGATAGCTCAAAACAGCTGAAGATGGTATGCCATAAAGAACAAGTAGTCTCACAATGAAGAAGAAGATGATCAACAGACTTTCCATTCCTTTTACACATACAACATCTGTCAATCACGATGACATGTCTCTTTTTAAGATTGTTCATGGTAAAGAATCTTTCTAAGAGCCGCCGACCAAGCAAAAAAAGCCATTTTCACAGGAGCATTTGTCTTTCAAATGCTCTTCCAAGGAAAAGGACGAACATCATTACATGTGAGGACCCTGTAAAAGGATCTAACATCGAACTTTCCCTTGCAGGAAGAGATCCACCAAAGCTTGTCTTCTCCATTCCTTCTCCCACGAATGGAGTATAAAAGAGTGAAGAAGGAAGCCATGGTGACCAACTCCCTTTCATGAGCCGTACGAATAAAGCTAACATCCCATAGAAGGGCGCCACTAGAAAGGTCCAGGTGATCAACCACAAAAGCATTCTTCTCACGAGCCATGTCAAATAAGGCCGGATAAGCTACTTTAAGGGGCAACTCTCCATACCACACATTATCCCAAAATCTAATCTTTGACCCATCTCCCAGCTCAAATCTGGTGTGGCTACAGAACAAACTCCACCCCCTCCTAATATTCTTCCATAACCCTACTCCATGCGGCCTAGTGGGAGCAAGAGAGCACCACCTACCCCCCACACTACCAAATTTAGCATCCACAATAATTCTCCACCAAACCTCTCTCTCATGCATTTAATGCCATAACCACTTCCCTAAAAGAGCCATATTTAATCATTGCAAACTGTAAGCAATTCTAGAACTCCACTGGATCATCTCGTTCGCAGTCGTGTACGAACAAGATAGTGAACGAGCACTATTGTAAGCCTCATGAGTCATCTCATTCTTACGATGCTTTGGATGAGATTGTGAACGGGTGCTTCTGTAACTTCCCTGAATCACCTCAATCATATGAGGCTATGGAAGAGGTTGCGAATGAGTGCTTCTATAACTCCTCTGAGTCACCTCGTTCGTATGAGACTACGGAAGGGGTTGCGGATGAGCCTTTTTGGACCCTTCCTGTAGCCTTCTGCATTATCCTGTTCGTAAGAGTCATAGACCTTATATGAATGCCCCTGTCTGGAACAGTTTTCTAGATGCTCGTGCTTGCTCCCATCTTCCTCAAACTCGTACGCATCTTGATCTACATCAAAAACTATTTAGTTCTTCCTAAATTGTTGCTTTTTGATGAGGGCATTGGTTTAGTTTGTTGTTTGTATTCGAATGATTAAAGCTTTATGCAAAACTAGATTGCAGTTGTTTGATAAATCACCCAGCTCAGTGCCATTGTCTGGCAATTGTTTGCACTATTTAAAGCCTGTACGCACTTGCGTGTTTTTCTCCATTTTTCAGCCTTCAGAGTAACTCATCAACTGTTTCATGGCCTTATTTCATAGCCATAGCTTCGGATAATTTCATGGAGTTTATTCTCCCAGGGCTTATATGGAGTAATTTAGTGATCGCGTATTATGTATGCTGTTTGATTTATATGACAAAGACTGTAGCTCTGCAGCCTAGTTGGCATTCTTGAATCTGTAAGGTTTGTCTAGGTTCTTACTTTCATTCGGTTAACCTCCCAATTGTGATAAATGTCTAAAAGTTTTTCCTGTTTTTTCTTTTTTCCCCAAGATACAATTGGTCTCTAAGTACCTGTCCATTCTTATGCCAAAAGCCATCAAATTGCAACCCGGTTGCAATGCCAAATACATTTAAATACCTGATATATTCTCTCTGTTTAACAGTGCAGAATGGATCCGCAGTAATCCAAGGAGGACTGCTGTGGGATTGGATCTGGACCTTGAGGCACTAAATTGGTGCATGGAGAACAACATCAACAGAGTTGGGGCTGATGGGTATTCCAGAACATCTCTCTTTCATGGCAATGTCTTGCAACCTCTTGAGGCCAAACTAGTCAAATTTGAGCCTCATGAACTGATAAGTAACATCACACTGGAAGAGGGCAAAGATGGTGCAGGGAATTGTGCCCTTGAGTCTGCTGTGCAAGTGGACTCTACTACTGAGGATAAGTACATGAAGAATGTTCTACTGCCTCCAAGAGACATTGTTTGTGCATTTAACTATAGCTGCTGTTGTCTCCATAAACGTGCAGACCTGGTTTTATATTTCAAGCATGTGCTTGATGCCTTGTCAAAGAAAGGTGGTATATTTGTGATGGATTTATACGGTGGGATATCATCGGAGCGCAAGCTAAGACTTCAGAGAAGATTTGCCAATTTTACGGTATAATCTTGTGCTCCATATATTCATGAAATTTTATAGCACCAGTTGGATGGTTATAAATATAAATCTTCTTGGCTGGGATCAGGTTCAAAGGAGGTCTAATATTTTGGAGCAGTGAGTTCAATCATGAGAAACCTTGGGAGTTATATGAAACAGAGTCGGGCCAAACATTAAAAAAATAAAAGAAAGAAAGAGATACGAAATTATAATAATAATTGTTATTATTTTTATTTCTGAAGTTCTTTATATTCTAGCTTCACCTCACTTTGCAACTTCCACTGTTAATTCTCCTACTCAGGATCTTTTCCACTGCTGCTATTCCTGTGTATGCTCTTTTTTCCTTTCGTTTCTTTCCCACCTTTTTCTTATGTGATTTTATTGAAATTGGCGAAATATCCTACATACAGCTTCTATAACAGCAAGAGTTACTGAGCTAGAAGCCTAGAACCTTTTAATAAATGAGAAAGTGGAGATATATATGGAGATATATTTGTCCCTATTGGTACCATTAAAGTTGCTAGGGACATTGAATTAATTACCTCAATATTTTGAGTTCATTCCTCTTCTGGGCACAGAATCAATCAAATTTATAGCAATTCCTTTTGTTATTTTGTTTTACAGAACTTGTTTTTGTGGTAGTTAAGATTCTGCTGTCCACATGTGCAGTATGTTTGGGAGCAAGCTGAATTTGACATCATTGAGCGCAAAACAAGGATAAGCCTCCATTTTCATCTCCAAAAGCAGAAGAGGAAACTTCGCCATGCATTTTCATACAGCTGGAGGCTGTAAGTTGTGTTGTTTATTCTTTTTAAATTGTGTTCAACATATGAAATACATATAACAAGCTCTCAGCAGCCCCAGAATATTAGAACATGGTTGTTCATGTGCACAGGTGGTCATTGCCGGAGATCAAAGACTGCTTAGAAGAGGCTGGGTTTCGATCTGTCCATTTTTGGCTCCGGGAAATGCCGGACACTGAAGAATTCAGAATGACAGAGGGGTTTGGTGCCGGTCGAGATGTGAAATATGAAGAGGTCAAAAGTTTTCAGCAACAAGATGCTTGGAATGCATACATTGTAGGTGTTGCGTAGGTCCATGTTTTCTAGTGTTGTATCCATTCATCACCACAACTTTTATGATGGTGCTCATGATTATGGTAAATGACAATAGAGATTACCATATTGAATATCAAAATGTTGGATACAGATTTTCAGTAATGTTGTTGTCGAAATTGCTATTAATTCTAGTAGTAAATGTGAGAGAGTCTTTATGGAACTATTTGCCCGAATATGTTTTGATTTGCCTGCCCTCCTGCTGGACAGAGAATGTCTTATAAGGGTTCTATCACATTTACTAGCAATCCGTAGAGTAAATTGAAATGAGAACTGAACAAGAAGTAAATATATTTTTTTTCTTTTTTTAAGAGGAAGCCACATTTGATGGTAGCGGTTTGGCATGGACCCCTATCCTTTGACAAGTTGGTAAAGAAATATTTCTAAAAAAATAGGTGAATTCAAGTTCAAGCCAGCAAGAGAGATAGGAAATAGGATTAAGATTTCTTAAAATTCTTAGATATCAAGTAGATTTCTTGATTTGAAATTCAATCTTAAAATCTCAGTTATTGAGGTTAAAATTTGAAAAAAATCTATTCGGTAGAATTCCATAAATTTTTAAAGAATCTTTATGTTTAAATGGAAATAAACACTATATGTAACAACTTGTTTGCCAATTCTTTTTCTACTTTCCTTTTTTTTACCAAAAAATGTCAAAACATTAGCGATTAACTTTTATCAAAAAACACTCACAAAAAACTCAATTTGGGTGTGTTTGATACTTTTTTTAAGAGGTATTTTTTGTGTTTTGATTGAAATAGTATTTCAATGTAACATAAAGGAAAAAAAAATGTTAAAGAGTTTTTTTTTTTTTAATGAGTATTTTGAGTGAAAAGTTGTTGGTCAATATTTTGACTTTTGTATTTGTTGAAAAAATTAAGGAAAGAGAGTGCATTGATTGACAAACACCTAATTTTCTTCATCTTTATATTACCGCAAAACACTTTTTTAACTAAAACACAAAAATATCTCCCTTAAAGAAAATTTTCACCTATCGGGAGATCTTTTTAAAGAAAATTTCTCACCCCAAAACGAAAAATAAATAAATACTAAATTCATCCGGGCACTGACAAATTTAGGGTCAAGAGGCTGACACAGTGCCACGATGGATGTCTGAACGGGTAGCCCAATTCCGAATTGTCAATTCCAAATGGCACGGAGTACTTATTCTATACAACCGTTTGCATATTAAACTCCCTCCCTCTCACAATTCTAACATCCATCCCATTTGAGCCGCCGCCGCCGCCGCCAGAGGGACCCCGCACACGGTATCAGCGGCCCACGTTTTCCTCGCCCCTCTCCGTCTCATCTACGCGGCCACGCCCTACATATCACAATCACGATCTTTTTTTATTTATTTATTTATTTTTTTTTCACGGTCTTTTATTTTTTGTTTTTTCACGGGCTATTTATTCATTCATAAAATGGTCTAAGCGTGGCTTCAACGGCTTCTAGAAAGGAACTGCTTTTGGATGGCCCAAGGGCCATACAACAAACAACAACTTCAACAAGAAGAAGCCGTTTATTTTAAGGCGTATTAATAGAGAGAAAAGCAGCGTTTGGTAGGAAGGAAAAGGAGAGAAAGAGACGGGAGAGAAGGTGTCTGGAATTTTCTTTCAGGACCAGGAATCTCCAATCTTTGTATGTGGAGGTGCTTTTCTTTTCTTTCATATATTTCCGTCGGAGATTCCCTGGTTTTCCTTGTTCCCAGCCAAACACGGTATTCTTCTCCTTTCCACGCCAAATACTATTAGATCTGATTTTCTCTTCTGATCCATCCGTCTGTGCAAATCCTCCACACAGGTACTGTTTGGTTTCAGATTAAATTCTCCTTAAAACTGATTTTTTTTTTTTTTTCAAATTTTTAGATTTGTAGAGGTTGTGAGATAGATTGAATTTTGTGTTTGGTTTCAGATTAAATTCTTCTTAAAACTGATTTTTTTTTGCTTATGATTTTTTTTTTTTTCTTTTCAAATTTTTAGATTTGTAGAGGTGAGATAGATTGAATTTTGGAGAGAAATGGCTGAAGAGCATCGATGCCAAGCGCCTCGGCTGTGCGTCAACAACTGCGGCTTCTTTGGGAGCCCGGCCACGCAGAACCTCTGCTCCAAATGCCACCGTGACTTGCAGCTTAAGGAGCACCAATCCTCCACCGCCATGCTCGCCCTCAACCAATCCCTCGTCGCCACCTCATCATCACCATCACCATCACCGTCTTCTTCTTCATCGACGATCGATCCTGTATCTTCGGCTGTTATTGTTACCGTGAATCAGCAGGGCGAGAGCCAAGCGAAGGCTAAGGCGAACAGGTGCGTGGCGTGCAGGCGGCGCGTGGGGCTCACGGGGTTCGAGTGCAGGTGCGGGATGACCTTCTGCGGGTCCCACCGGTACCCGGAGCAACACGGCTGCACCTTCGACTTCAAAGGGTTAGGCCGGGAACAGATCGCCCGCGCCAATCCCATCGTCAAGGCCCAGAAGCTCGACATGATCTGAGCCCAAGGGTGATTTCGTCTTTTCAGTATTGTTCTCCACCGGGTTGTTGATTGGGTACGTACGGGTGTGGATATTGATGTGTTTATATGTGGTTCATGTAATTAATCTTTTATTTTATTGGCCCATTCAACCAATGTCTAATATTTTTTTTTTCTCCCACCTGTTTCTTTCTTGTTGCCTTGAGAGTTGAGATGTTGACGCACATTAGCGGTGTAGGCCACGAAGGAGAAAAATTAGTAAAATCAATAAGGCAAAAATATAAGGAAAAGGTTCACATTATGCAATAAACTATTATCTATTTGTTAACGTCTCATTTAAACTTTTAATTGAAACAATATCTTTTTCGAACTATCAAAAGTTATCAATGTTCATGCCAAGAACGAAAAGATAGACTATCTTTGATAAAATTAAAATTAAAATTTTAAAAATCCAAAAAAAGAAAAAAATTCAAAGTAAAAAAGAAAATGAAAAACAAAAAAACCAGGGGTAACTGAGCTACATTTTTAGCCAAATGACCCTTGAATGATCATGAAGTGGTTCGGAGAACCCTTGATAAAGGTAGGGGTGGTTTGGCCAAGTATTTTTTTTTCCCAAAATTTATAACGGTATTTTTTTTATTTTAATGATTTTATTTTATTATTTTAGTCTTTTTGTTAGCATTGGACAGACATTGACAAAATTTTGATAGTTGGGAGGGGTGAAAACATTGTCCCAAATGAAAATTTGAAGAGGATATTATCGATTAGGTGATAATTTGAGACAGTATGTAGACTTTTCCAAAATATACATATATCCCTTATATTTTGACGTGAGTGATAATATGATCCCTTACATTTTTAATACTGGTGTACCACACAATAAGCCTTTTAAAAGTGAGTTTCTCTCGACTATTAAATCGGGTTATCTTCAATACAATCCCAAGACGGTCCACTAACAATAAAATCCATAAGCCAGCCGAACTTTATCCATTCCAGATCGACCTGACCAACTTTGATTTAGGCTGGTTGGACCTACCTTAGTTAGGCTAGCCGGACCTTAATAAATTTAGAAAAATGAGTGTACAAGACATAAAGAGAAGTTTCATTTATTATATCTTAGCCTTTACCACCTAAACTATTGACATTTTGTTATTATTTGAAATGACGAAAGTGTATCCAAGAGAGTGAGGGCCACAAAATCAAATTCTGTTAGCCATTGATTTTTTCCCTCAACCAATTACGGGCGGAAAAACATTATTGGACCGACAAGGAAGTTAAGTCATTTAGAGGTATTCTTATCAACCACTCTTTCTTCTTCAATTTTACTTCCTTTATCGAGAGTAAATATTGACTTAAACATCAGAGTGACCTCCTATTGGACCCCTATGGACAATTTGAGCTTACTTCCCTTTGTCTTGCAAGTACTCTTGGTAAGGATTTGGCGTACGATCAGATGGTTCTCAGTTGGAGTCGTCTATGGGAATATGATAACTGTAGTATCAATTCCTGAAGATAAAAGGTTAAATGCCAAAAACTAGATCAATGAGTACTTTCAGAGACGATGTAGCTCCATCTATCCTACCTAGCCAACAAAATTAGAGAATTCCGATGGATCGAAGACCCTTAGTTTAGCCAAATCCTCAAGATCAGAAAATCTCAACAATCGAGCTTCAATTACAGATGAATGGCGCAGAACATGCGGCAGTTGATGCAGCAGAACCAAAGGACTTATGATGCTGCACAAAGTTTCATGATGCAATTTAACATGCAGAATGTGGAACTCTCTTACCACAATGAGTAGTCGGCCAACCAGTGAGATGATGTGGGAGAGAATGTCGCGGAAGTGGAAACGAAGCGTTGATGAATGAGAAAAGAACGTGAAAAAAATTCTCTTCGGCAAGACTTGAAAAGAAGTTGTGTAAATCAGCCTGAGTCGGGCAGTCGAGTAGATGCTCGGCTCAATGACCTACACGTTAAGACGGATTCTGTCCTGAAGAATGCAAGTGGAAACAGATCCCCAGTGGTAGATGGCCTGGTCCATGGGACTAAACTTCCCTTTACAGATAAAGAATCACAATTTCCTTTATTACCGAAATTCAAAATGCCTCAAATCGATGCATATGACGGCCTAAAGGATCTTGTGGATCATATAGAAACTTATAGAGCTCACATGGAGCTACAAGTTGTCCTTGATGAAATTATGGGCAGAGCCTTCTCAATCTCACTAAACAGATCAGCGGCACGCTGGTTCAATAGCCTCCAATTGAGATCTGTCGCTTCTTTCAATGAATTATGTCAATTCATAGGTGGCCGAACTTACTGGCCGAAGCCTTACGCGTATCTTTTGACGGATGAGCAGAAGGAGAAAAAGACACCTAGAGAATATTTGTCTCGATTCAACAAGTATAATTCTGTGTTGGTATGGTAAGGAGGCATTCATTCCTTTTCTAAATCTTTCGCGCCCGCCATTGTTCTCTAGAATTTTAGGGACTTCCACCAGTAATTTGTTGTTGACATGGAGATCCTTTATCGAGAATATTAGGGATGACTGCTTGGCATGAGCAGGCAGTTGAGTGAGCTGACAATGAGAAAATTGATTGTAGAGCATTGTACCTACACGAGGGTATACTTGAGTCTAAGGCCCGTCGATAGAATATCCTCAAGTAGCCCCCAATTCCCTTGGATGGTTAGCCTGTAAACCAGTCAATCAGAACTTGGTTGAGTTGTTTCCAACAGTCAATGGACACTAAGGTTGGGCCCAAAGAATTTGCTGGTAATATATATGGTCCTCTAGTGACGATTTTAACGGGACATATTGACTAAAGCTAACAACGCATCCACAAAACCATGATATAGGTTGGCGTTAAGAGAGAAGAAAATCTAATATTATAAGGAGAATAATGTTATTTAGTAGACTGTTATATGATTGTTATATAACGTACTGAGATGATTTAGTAATGAAAATCAACCATTTTTTTTTTTTTCAAGTGCGGCTTTAAAGTGATTTTTACTGTCACACCATCCAATTATATGACATTTATATAGCAATCTCCTAAATAGCACTATTCTTATAAAAATAAAGATTGTCTATATTTTAAAAGTAATTTTAGAGTTCTAAAAGTTTTATTTATTATTTTTTATTTGAGTTGTGAACTTTTTTGTTTTTTTTGTAAATAGTGCACTTTCAATAATATATTATATACATTTGTGTCTGTTTGGTTTAACAAATTTCAAAATGCATGATTTGAAAAAATAACGATTTCAAAATTTAGTTAATGAAAATATATATATTTTTTTAAAATACAGTCAAGTAAGTGTTTGATGTGAGGTTCGACTTTTAAAATTGTATGTTTTAAAAAACACACCCCTTTGTTTATGGTTTAAAAATATTTTTCTCTACGTTTCAAACTGCCAATTTTTTACCGTACTTTCAAACGAGACAATTTTTACAATTTAATTTAAAAATATGCATTTGGCCTGCAAAAGCACAGGCCAATGAGCTAACGAACTCAAAGAATGACTTGGATACCTTTCCCACATAAAACTATTACATCAAATTCTAACAACTAGCTAGATATACAACAAAAACACCTTAAAATAGAGAGCATGCTGCTGGTGTATGTCTTAATTTTTTCCTAACAAAGAAGAAAAGACAAGTAGATTAAAATCTAATCAAACCCAAATAAATAGCACAAAAAATAATAAAGGCCTTCAAAATCATTTCAAATTTGCTTGTTAGCCGAATTTCTGAATCGTCTTCCCCATCTTTTTCATTGGACATGCATTCTCTGTGCATATGTTTCTTCTTTTCCTATTCCTCCCATCTCTACCGTTCATTAACTGAGGATGGTTGAACCATCTCTGTCTCTGCGGGCTTTACGCCCTCTTCAAACATCACATATTTTTCACCGTTAAACCTCTTATACGTATCGCCCCTACCATATCTTGCAACTCTAAACCGCTTATATATGTCACCTTTGTAAAATTCGCGCGTTCTTCTTGCGAACTGAAGAGAGATGAGAGCTCCTATGAATGCAATGACAGCCAAAATAGAAAACGATACCCTGTAACAGTGGTGTCCCGTGCATTTCAGATCCTTCACAGTTGATGGATCCACTCCCGGAGGAAGGTCCTTGGCTGCCTCTCTTAGGTAAAGGGTTTTCGTAAGCTTTGTATTCATCAGATATACCCAAAGAGGTGTTGTGATTTGTGCACAGTTGAGCAATGTAGCGAAGTACTTGAGGCCAAATAATTCAGAAATCATTGACAAGTTTATGGGTACTTGTGCGCCAAGTGTAAATCCAATAATCACTGAAGCCACGTAGTATGCGCCAGGGATTTCTGGGAAGGCGACGAGGAGCAGGCCGGTGCAATGCAGGAGAAGAACAACTGACATCATGATCGACCGGGGAAGCTTCCATTTCATAAGAAGGAGTTCAGTGACGAAACCAGAGTAAACCCTCCCAAAATAATTCCATACACTTGCCAGTGTGATAATGGAGTCGACGAGTCTTCCGTGATATTTGAGTGCCATGCCAATGGGACGTAACTGTTCAAAGGATGTTAAGGCTGACCCGTATCCACATAAAGTAACGAGGAAGATGTAAAACATGTCGATGCTTAGAATTGCTTGCAAGATGGTGTGGTCTTCTCCTCTTTCTGGTTTGTTGAAGATGTTTGCAAAACAAGATACTCCTTTCTGCTCCGAATTCTCTTCTACCTGAGCTTGTGGCGATGCCTGTGGTTTCTCAATGGTTACCAGCTGATGATCAATAGGAGGAGGATTCACCGCTAACTGTTTCTGATGTGTCCAGATGGCAGCCTCTTCTTTAATGACAAGAAAGAGCGGGAGGCAGACCAGGAACGTGACCGCCATGGCACTTTTTGTATGGACTGATTCGCTGAGTGTAATGTATTTCTCAAGCAAATTCATGACCATCAGAAAAAGTGCAAGCAAGATAGTTAAATAAAATAAATTCAGGAACACCCTGAGCTCGTTCGGTTGCCTTCCATTCTTCATATTCCGGATTGTGAACATAAACAGGAGTGATATTACGGTTGGGAGCAATCCACAGAGAAGAACAAGACCCTTTTTATCATTTCCATAAATACCTGTAAGAATATAAATTAAATAATTAAATTCATCATTTCTTTTGAATTTAAATTTTTGAGATAAATGATAATTAACATGGTATTAGAGTTAAAGGTCTCAAATTTGAACCTTGTTTAGCCCTATCATTGACCTATTGGATCTCACTATTAAGGGAGAGTTTGAATCCACACGTGAAGGCGTGAGAGTGTTAAAATATAGATTCAATAATTAAATTTATAAATTTCTATGAGCATAAGCTTTTGTAATAAATGATGATTTAATGATACCATTGGAAATCTGGGTTATGATAGCTCCGCCAAGCCCAACGAGACCCTTCATTAGACCCAAAACAACGCCTCGGCTCACCGGGAAGTTCTGGACAGATTTGACAATAGCTATTGTGCCGGAAAAGTTGGGAGCGTTGGTTGCTACGGCAATATAAAGGCACATCTGCCAAACTGCTGGCGGGGAAATCCAGCCCATGACGGCGAGCCATATCATGAAATAACCGCCGAAATTCATGATGGCGCCGAGGAAGAGCCCAAGCCATGTTGGTGTCACCTCAATAATGAGGCCATTGAAAAATGCGAGGCATGATCCAACATCTCTGTAAAATGCTATTCTACTCATTGCGGCTTCGTCATATCCAAGAACTTGAATCTGATTGTTGTAGAGATTAAAGATGTAGGTTGTTCCAGCCCCGCACATGACCAGCATGGAGGCAAAAACCGTGAACCATCTGCCTCTTACCACGTGCGCCACAAGTGAGAAACACTCCCCTCCCATTATCCCACCCATTTTCCCCCTCTCTCTCTCTCTCTATCAATGATATAATGTTAAGGGAATTAAATCACAGTACCCAGAAGAGAAAATTTCAGGGATGCATGCATGCAGGATTCGTTACTCAGCTACACCCTCTATCTATCTATATATATATATAAATGCAGTTTCAGTTCACCATGTACAGGTTGTTATGCTACAAGCTCATTTACACAAAAGAACAAGCTGTCAAAACTAAGATTTAGTCACATCTGTTGGGGTTGGACCTCAACTTACGGAGGTCAGTAACACAACATTAGTCTCATCTAATATCAAAATCTCATGACGTGGATACGGCCGGCAATTTTTTTTTTTAAACGACATGGATAGCCGATATGAAATTAATTAGTTAGAATTGAGGGGNTGTAACTTGTTTAATTAAACGAGTCGGATTAACTTATAATTTTATACTCATATATCGATACGATACGAATTCAACACGCGATATTTCGGGCTTCTAATTTTCGACATGGCCTATAAACCCGACAAGACTCCCATCCCATTGGAGGTCAATAACTTAGTAATTTTTTTTTGTTGTGTATAATATGTGTTTATTACTTTGACGAAGACTTGACCGGTTCAATTAAATAGGATTAAATTCGAATTTACTTATATAATTTTAAACTCATATATCGATACGTGAATATGAATTACTATCCCAAAGACAGGAGCATCATTTTGCGGGTGCAGTTTCAGACATACAACAAACAATAACAACATACGGTTGAAATATTAGTAGACTGTTACAAGAATGTTATGGTTACAGCACAACACTAACAACCCAAAGACCCAACTACGCTAATAAGAGGGAAAGTGTAACTACTCATAGATGCATAAAGGAGAAATCATACTTTTCCGATCCCTACAAATTACCACAATTAAATTAATTACCTCACAAATTTTAATTTAGTGCAAATTGATCAACCCTATTTAAAAGTTTTGATGTCAGTTTATTCTCTTTGTCTGAATCAAACATTAACGGAAAGACACGTACGTGGAATAACTAAATTATCGTTCGTGCGAGAAGATAGACTCTTTTCACAAAAGAAGTGGGTAATTTAAACATTTTAGAGCATTCTCATCCGGCTCCCTACTATAGGGATATCCTTATAGTAGGGAGCCAAAATGAATTTTTGACCATTTTATTGTTCACATCCGGCTCCCTACTTTAAGGAAAAAAGTAGGGAGCATGAAATGGCTCCCTACTTTCACTCCCTACTCTTCTTTTTAATAATAAAATATTAGTTTCTCTCTCCTACTTTTTAATTTTTTTAATTTTATTTGTTTTCCTCTTTTAGAGAAAGAATTAAAAAAGATTTAAAATATCAATATTTAAATGAAAAAGTCAAAGTGGATCCCTAAAGTAGGGAGCCGGATGTAGGTGTTCAAAAAAATTGGCTCTTTAAAGTAGAAAAAACTTATTTTACTCCATACTTTAAGGATAAAAATAGAGAGCCGAATGAGAATGCTCTTATATATGTTTTCGGCTAATTTTGACCAAGGAATATGACAGGCGCTTTGCAGCATGTAGGTAATTAACGTGATCACCTACTTGGTTAATTTGTTACACTTTGGGACATTTTACAACCCAATATTGTAGCTTCCTTACCAATTATTATTGAACCGTGACAAAATTTGGCAAAATAAAGATTTTTTTTTAAATTTTTTTTTAACTGAACTGGAAATTTTTAACCATTTGAATAATGAACTATTAATTCATACGTATGGTCAAATCTTGCCAAAATTAGGACTCATTTGTTTTTAAGAACTGTTTTTAGAACAAAAAACCATTTCTGTTATTTTTTTCGTTAAAAAGGTGTTTGGCAAACTGTTTCCGATAACAGTTTTTGAAAACAGAATTAAGGTGTTTAGAACACATTGTTTGAAAACAATTTCTACTTTTTGTGTTTATTATATATAACTATATATATATAATATATTTGTTTTATTTGTATTTTTTCTACCTATGGCTACTGCTTTCCAAAATGAATTGAACAACATTCAGCAAAACCCAGCTGAGAAATAAACAAAAATAAGCACAATGTGAACATGACATTAATCCCACAACAATAAACCAAAACAGTTGAAGACAAACATCAAAGTCTATTTAGACATGCTTATATTTCTCACAACTTCTGTACGTAACAAAGTTCGGTTTCACCTACTAATTAGGTAATTTTGGACTTAACACTTATAATTCTTTTTATAAACTACTCATTCTATGTAGATTATTCTCATTTTCTTAACATGAGACTGGGGTGTTGCAACTTCACCCTATGGCCGGACAAAACATAAATAAAAATAGTGGCCGGTTTTTATGCTTGACATTAAAGTTCCTTTATGTCCAAAAACCATCTTGACACAACTTCTAAAGAGTGTGGCTCTTCCAGGAGTACTTCAAGCCATCCGTCACTCAAATCGCTACTTCCGTCAGTCTTGCTGACTGACTGGAATTCTTTAATTGATTTTTCAACTTCACATGCTCTCGGAAGATCATTAATAACCGCTTTAGCATCATCCAATCTCCCAACCTTCACAAAAAATACAGCATTGAGAAATAAAACAGAACAAATGGATTACAAAATACTCCTAAAATTAAGCTTACATTGAAATCTTATACGTGATAAAGTCACAACACTCTGAACAACCCTTCCACAATTCTAGTTTTTGAAATATGCAACAGGAGGAATGCTTTTACATCTATCCCTCGTCTTTCTGAGGGTCTTTCTTACATTATTTTTTATTTAAAAAATCAAAAGACTGGCCCAATACTTCTTATTGTTGGAAAAAAGCTAATATTTTTTAAATAAAAAATAATGCAAGAAGAACCATTGAAAGGATGAGGGGTAGATGTAGAAACATTCCTCATGCAACAGTGACATTTTCATATGACGTGCACCTGAAATCCATATTCAAGAAAAATAATTTAATTTAGCCAAGTAAGCTAAATTATCATTAAGACTTTCAAATCTCAAGAAGATAAGACATTCTAATAGTTGCACAGAAGGATTTTAAAGGAGTCCCTCATCCACCTAAAATTATTTTTACCCGAGTCCCACCATTTGGAAAAGGCATAAAAAGTTTGGGAATTCCATCACTCAGAAGTTTTGAATTTATGTCATCTACAAGACTAGCTAGCTTATATGGATGAATCAAAAAAAGGACATGTAGAAGAAACAAGGATCAAAAGATCAATCACAATTATGGAAGTAAAATATCAGAAAATGAAAAAATAAACAAACATATAAATAAATCCTAAGCACGAGAGAGAGATATTTCCAGACCCCCACTTATCTTCTTCGTAGGGAGAGTAGTCAATGTCTTCTTTCCTAACGCAAATATTAGAGCCTCAAAAGACGCAAGTATATACCTACAAAACCCATCAATCAAACACACACAAAATCGAAAATCCTAATACCACAAATATATAAGAATGGCTCAGAGAATCTGAGAGAGAGAGAGACTACTAGGGACAAAGGAGACCTTGTCGGAGCTGCAAATGACGGCGTCGACTAAGAACCACAAGCTTGAGAAACAAGAAACAAAAGGGAATTATCGGTGAGCTCCTCCTGCTTCTCTGAAGCATATTGATGGAGTAATGAATGAGGCGAAGAAGAATGATGAAAAATTACCTCGTGAAGTTTCAAACCTGTGATCTTAGAGACTGTGCCCTTTACTGTGCACTTAAGTTGATGAATCGTTTCCGTGTGTTTTCTTAAAAACAAGGAAACTGTTTTTGGAAACAACTTTAGTTGTACCCATATTTGGTGTTTTTACTTATTTTTTGTTTTCACTTGTTTTCATTCTTAAAACAAATATCCAAACGCTTGCACACCAAAAGCAATGTATTTTGTTGTTTTGAAAACAGAAAACCTGTTTTCAAAACAACAAACAAACAAACTCTTGAGGTCTGCCTAAAGTTTGGGCTTTACAAAGAATATCTTTTCTGGAGTTGTTGAAAATATAATTTGTAGAGATGAAAAATTATCCCATGATGATGCACTTATATACTCCTTGAATTATCAATTTTTTATACATTATATACACTTGAATATTTGGTTGCATTTTCTGTTTGTAAATAGTATGGATTTTTTTTTCTAGGAAAAATTTCACAAAGGCTCATAAATTTTCACGTGATTTAAAATATCTTCACTGATCTTTGATTTCTCTCACTTTGGCCCCTCATACTTTCAACATATATCATTTAACCCCTTTTGTCTCTTTCACCGTCAAACCCTGTTAAAATTCCCAAAATACCCAAATATTTTTTTTTTAAAAAAAAAATTATAAAAAAATCTAAAATGATGGGTATTTTGGTAATTTTTGCACCCATCCGTTAGGATTTAACGAAAAATCCTAACGGATGGGGGTTAAATGATACAAATTGAAAGTATGAGAGGCCAAAGTGAGAGAAATCAAAGATCATGGAGATATTTCAAATCGCGTGAAAGTTTGGGAGGCCTTTGTGAAGTTTTCCCTTTTTTTTAATACATTAATTTCTATCTTTTTGGGTCTCATCAAGATGGTATAGCTTAAAAACGGGTAATCATGTTGACTTAACTCTCTACAAAAGATATGGTCTTTCGCGACCAAAGTATTATCTATAATCAAAAAGTCATCACTAATAATCATTTATCGGTGATGACTTTTGTGGTCATCACTAATATTACAAAACATATAGCGATGACTATAGTGTCGTTGCTAATAAGTGATTGTTGATATTAAGGTTGGAATTTTTATGCTATTTTTTGTGGTAGAAAGTTTTTTTGTGATGACTTTTGCACTATTAGCAACGACAAATGTCATCGTGAATAAAGTTATAAAATAAATATTGTATAAGACAATAGTATTAGCAACAACATTTGTCGTCGCTAATATCAATATATCGGGGACGACACTTATGTCGTTGCTATTAGCTATTTTGTAAATATAAAAAACTACATTAGTGACGATAAGTGTTATTGCTAATATAGTCTTATCATATAGGGTCATTGCTAACTGCTATATCGAACAATATAATAATATAGAAAACTCTATTAGCGAATACACTCATGTTATCACTAATGGCTATTTTATAAATATACAAAACTACATTAGCGACGACTTTCTTGTTGTCCCCAATAACCAATAGAAAACAATATCAGCGACGACTTTTCAGTCATCGCTGATATAGTTTCATCAATCAATATAATATTATAGAAAACTATATCAGCGAGGACTAGTGTATCATTATGGATATTCATATTTCAACGACAACTTTATTTTCGTCGCTGATCTAATTTTCTATATTTATAAAATAGCTATTAGTGACGACTTGTCTATTCATGCTGCAGAATCCAAGAGACTCCTCCAGATGTTCACTTTGGAGGACCAAGTAAGTGTGAACCCAAAGGCGGGCCACTGTAGTCGAGTCATGGGCCCACCTAATTGCCCTAGTAGCACGACTGAGAGTAACTCCGATCAACTCCGGTTTTGCTGTCGACCCCACCGGAGGCAGTGGCGGAGCCAGGGAATTACCATTGTAGGAGCCAGAATTAAAAATGTAACGAATTCAATTTAAAATATAAATAAAGTAATTTCTCACACAATATGTATATCACAAAAAATATATGCCAAAATTAATATATTAGCAATGTAACATGTCGGCACTAATATAAAAATATAGAAATACATAAAGTGTACCTAAAACTGCAGTCGACGATCTTTTAGAGAAGCAAAATCATCCAGTATCGAATCTGAATTGAAGCTCTCAGCAATTTCTCTTTCAATATAGACAACTAAATTATTTGCAAGAAATTCATCCTCCATTTTGTTGCAAAGTCTTGTTTTAATAACTTTCATAGCAGAAAATGCACGTTCAGTAGTTGCAGTAGACACTGGAAGAGTCAAAACAAGTCGAATCAGTCTATCAATAAGATAATATGTCTTTGATTTTCCTGTCTTTGCCAATTCTTGACATAATTCTGCAATGGAAGACAAATTTTGTAATTCCAAATTATTGTGCACATTAACTTGAAAATACTTCAACTGAAATCTCAAATTAATTTTCTCCTGCTCTGAAAAATCAAGAGGATAATACTTCTCCACAAGATTACATATATCATCAACTTTAAAGGATTTATAAGCATCCTTTGGATCCAAAGCTGAGCTCAATGCCAAAAGTTTCATTGCCCTCTCACCAAACCTACTATTGAGCTCTTGTAGTTGAAAATCAATTGTAGCATTGAAAATGTCAAAATGATAATAATGCTCCACTGTAATGAGATTCCGTTGATTACGACCTCGACCTGTAATATAACGAGCACTCAAATCTGGAATATCAATTTCAAATTTCTTGCAGAAAGAGATGACGTCCTCAAGCAAATTATCCCAACCATCATCTCTCAACTTTTGGATAAGTTCTTTTGCAATAGAAACTGAATGAATAGCATTTAAAATGTCTTGAGATTTTAGTTGCAAAGCTTGACAAAGAACATCAGTAATACCCATGATTTTCTTCATTAAATGTAAAGTAAATATGAATCCGAATGATGTAATCATGTTATAAGCAGCATTAGCATCCCCGCGTTGAGAGTAAGTAGATCCTTCTCTTGTGATTATTTCAAGTACTGAACAAGTAGTACCAAACATCCTTATTATGCTACAAATAGAATAAAAATGAGAACCCCAACGAGAATCACCAGCTCGTTTTAAAGTGCCAATTTGGTTAGCTCATTTTCTAGTTTCAAGTTCATCAATGGCTAGCATATGTGCAATTTGTTCTGCTTGAGCGGCTTGTAATTGATCATGGCGTTTACATGAGGCACCAACCACATTGATAATGAAATTTAAATTTGTGAAGAACTCATGAACAGAAACCACCTCTCTAGATGCAGCAACTAATGCTAATTGTAATCGATGAGCAAAACAATGAACATAGTATGCATAAGAACAATCATTAAGAAATAATGCCTGCAATCCTTTCCATTCACCACGCATATTACTAGCATCATCATACCCTTGTCCACGCATATTTTGAATATCAAGGCAATGACGAGAAAGAACATCAGATATTTCATTCTTTAGAGTCAATGCTGATGTATCTTTCACATGAACAATATCAAAGAAGCGTTCTTGTATAAAACCATCTTTGTCAACAAATCTCAAAATAATAGCCATTTGTTCTCTCTTAGACTCATCCTGCGCTTCATCAACAATAATGCAAAATTTGGAGTCCCCAATATCTTCACGAATTTTATTTCGCACTTTACTTGCAATGACTTGCAAAATCTCCTTTTGAATTGTATGTGAAGTATACTTTGCAGATTTAGGAGCATTTTCCAAAACTACATTTGCAACCTTATCATTATATGATGCTAAAAGTTTAATCATCTCAAGAAAATTACCTCGATTTTTTGAATCTGGAGTCTCATCATGACCTCTAAAAGCACATCCTTGAAATGTTAGCCATCGAACAGCATCAATAGAAGTTTTTACACATTGTCGATTATTTCGAATTTGTTCAGTACTTTGTGCATTCAATACTCTATCGATATGTTGTGATTGTTTTAATAAATCTTCACAATTTTTCACTGCATTATTATGGGGTGAACAAGGATCCTCCCCCATATGAGTCAAAAAGGCGCATTTCTTTCCATCATTAACCTTTTTCCAATTTCTAAATCCCTTGATAGTAAATACATCCCATCCAGGACGTCCAGCTGCTTTCAAAGTAAAAAGATAACATGACAGACAATATGCGGCATCCGTAGTAGGAGAATACTCAAGCCAAGATGAAAATTGTGTGAACCAAGAAGCTTGAAAACAACGAGGATGCTTTTCTGGTCCAGAAAGTGGGTAGTCTGAACGATGAAACTGATATGGACGGGCTTTCAAATACGCCTGTCTTATTTTATCATAATCACATTGACTGGATAGTCCCACATTGGAATACGTAATCCTGGATCTCGTTCTATAGAAAAATCATCTTCTTCATTAACATCAAGTGTGGAAGATTTAAAAGGGACTTCTTGGGTTGCCACAACTAGAGATTCAGAAGGATGTTCTTCAGCTTCAACCCTTGGAGATTTAAAAGGACGCTTTTGGAGATTTGAAGTTTCAACATTAAAATCCAATGATGTATTACTTTCTGGAATGTCAACTTCTTTTCTTTTGAAGAATGAATTGATAGTTTTAAACTTCGACATGATTCATAAACCTAAATTTTTCAAATTAAATTACAATCCCATAAGAGATAATCAAAGTTGATAAACCAATAAACAACAAAATAAACAATCATATAATAGAAACAATTATACATATATAGTCTAAATATAAAAATCATGTAATAAATCATATACCGCTAAAATTCCAAATTTTTTGCTTTATTTATTAACATTTTTATTGTTATCATGGAAAATATAGGGTCATGAAGCCTAAATGAATTAGGAATAACTAAATAGTCTAAGTAACATTAAGTATAGAAATATACATACCAGTAAAAAGCTACCTAATATTGCCTCCGTGTGAAGCTCCGTTAAAATTTCAAGTAGAAAATGAATTAAAGTGCCTGAGCGACCTGTGCAAAAAAAAAGACCATTAGAATTTAAAAACAAAAAATATGTATAAAATGAACCATTCTTATTTATTCTTTTTTTTTTTTGTTGCTTGTATTTATTAGTTTCCATTATAACTTATAAGTATATATAAATTTATTATATAATAAAATTTGGGTAAATTGGTAATAGCCCTAATGGGTATGTCCGTATGTGTGTGTGTGTGTGTGTTTTTTTTTTTTTTTTTGGAACTTGTTTTTATTTCATTATTATTTTTAATTTTGAAGTTGCTATGTCTGTATGTATTTTTTTTTAAAAAAAAAAAATCTGAACTTGTGAGTTGTGTCCGTGTGGTTTGTTTTTTTCTGAACTTTTTTTTTTAAAAAAAAATTCTGAACTTGTTGGCTGTTGCGTGACTGTGTCCGTGTGTGATGTGTAGACCGAATCAAAGTATTAGTCTATTAGTGGGGACTGTCAACTGTGGGGTGCTCTATATAGAAAAAGCCATAAAAAAAACAAAGTAACTCAAGTTAATGAAGAAGAAGTCAAAACTCAAAAATTTCATACCTATTCAATTTTCTCACTTTTGAATCCAAGACTGGGACCGGGAGACTCAGCAGACAGCAGCAATCGGGACCATCGGGTGTTTTGAAGAAAAAAAAAAACAAGAAGGAAAGAGATATCTGAAACCTTATCTAGTTATCTTATTTTCCTCCATTATCTGCCATGTGTCCTCTCCTTGTCTTAATCTCCTGGGCCAGCATAATAAAAAAAACTGAAGCAAGTCGTCAATTAGGCAGTTAGGCTTGGGCGGCTGGGCTTAAGACAGTTTTCTTAGGCCAACTTAATAGAAAATTAAACTGCCAGCCCATGAAATACAAACAAAATATATAAGAAAAAAACAAAAAAAAAACCATTGCAGGGGCCGTGAATCATTCTTTCCAAAATTTTCCATACAAAACAAATTTTTTAATAAAAATTTGCAGGGGCCGTGGCCCCTGCTGGCCTCCATTAACATCCGCCACTGACCGGAGGCATCCCCCAACACCTCCTCAAACGGAACTCAGGCTCCGCCTCCCTTTACGAAAAACTCCACCCCCTTACTGATAAAGAAAAATTTCTCTCGCCACCGTTTTATGCTCGAAGCCCGATCAGGAACCTTGATGATCTGACTACTGGCATAGATATAAAACTTCCACTAACCGCTCTCAAATTCCTGTAGCTGGTAGAGATATAGAAACTCAAGCGCAATGAGCTGGGGACGACCCTCATCCTTGTATTGCTCTTGGCCAAGTAACACACATTGCCATCAGAATCTGGCATGAGTTGGGAGTAAGTTGGGATGGTGCCAAGTTGAGGAAAGCCAGCACCTCCCGTACAGTCTTGGTGATAGGAGTTTGAAACTTAACCTCGAGAATATGCATCGTTACACAAACCTCAGTGGAAGCCGTAGAACCAGTCGCTCCCTCACTGATATGTGGCACTCGCATCTCCATGCCCTCCAAGAGATGGACTAGTCAACACGTGGCCAACAGTTTCACCTTTCTCACCATGGATGTCCATGAACGACCAACGAAGTTTACCCTACTTCCACCTCGTGCCATCTCAGGCTTCACAAACACAACAAGAAGAAGAGAAAGAAAACTTAGAGAAACCAGCAAAGGACAGGAAAGGTCTTTGGACTACACACGTTACCCCAACCGCCTTAAAAAAATATGCAAGACGAGGCCCAAAGCCACTGTTCGCAAGACACGTGCCATGCCACGGCACACCTAACAGGTGTCTTTTCACCCCAAAAGGTGCATCGTCCATAAACGCGCATAAATTATTAAAGTATGACAACTAGTTCTTGCCCAACATGTGTCGCGCTAGGGCAAAACTCAACAAGTGACTTTTTCACCCCCATGAGGCACTATAACATCCTAAATGCGCCCAAACACTAGCACGACACAACTTCCAAAAATCCCCTTATGCCTGCCACATGCTCATGGGTTACCCAAGGGTTTTATACAAAATCGTTCAAAAAGGGGCTTACAATGAAAGAGGCCTAGAGAAAGCTCGGCACTGCCCGCTAGTGTAGGAAGCTCACAGACCCATGTTAATTTAATTCTCATTGGCCTACACAAGTAGCTCAAGGGAATGTGAATTACTAAAATGGAAGCCTGCGAACCAATATTAACTTAATTCTCATTGGCCTAAAAAAGTAACCCAAGGGAATGAGTGATTGCTAGAATGGAGGTCCGTGGCTCCATGTTAACTTAATTCTCATTGGCCTACACAAATAGCCTCAAGGAATGAGGGACTGTTGGAATGGAGACCTAGGCCCATCAGCAAACTAGCCCATTTAGCAAGGTTCAGCATGAGGCACACACACGCGCCTTCAAAAGAAAAACACCTCACAAGGCAACAAATCGATCCCTCAGGTTAATGATGCGGTAAGTCTACGCTCTTAGAGCACTCACATTGGGCTAAACAAAGTAGCTAAAAAGCTACTTTGTTGAGCCCTGTAGCAAAAAAATAAAAATAAAAGCCCCACATTGAACTCAGCAAAATACCCAAATTTTTTGACTTGCTATAGTGCTCAGCAAAGTTGCTGAGCACTATAGCTCAGCAATGTATCAGTTTAATTAATAAAATAATCCCTCAGTATCTCTCCTCTAAATTAAAAATTATTATTTCTCTCTCTTTCTCTCACACGTCTCCTTCTTCTCTCTTCTTTCTTTTTTTTTTTTTTCCTACGCCTTCTCTCTTCTTCATCTCTGTATACTCTCCCTCTATATATGATGATCTGCCCTCTATCTCCAGTTTCATTGCTGGAGATTCAACTCCTACTATTGCTTTAAGGTACACTACTCTCTCTCTCTCGCTCTCTCAATCACACGCATGATTTGAATTTATACTTTTGTGTTTGGGTTTTTTCACGTTGATTTGGTAGACTGAGTGAGACTAGGATTGAGAATCATCTAGGTGCGATGTGATTGTGGTCTTATGGAGTTTTTAGGTTAGAGTTGTTATTAGTCGACGTGATTGTGGTCTTGTAAATGTTTGTGGATTTTTAAGCTTCTTTACCTAATATGTCAAAGTAAGCTTGATTATCTTGAAATTGAAGTTGTTATTGCATATTTTGAACTGATGGGTACTATCAAATTTCTAATTTTGGTTCAATTTTTTGGTTTTTCACGCATGGGTATTATTAAATTGTTTATATATTTTGTTGTGTTGATTTGCTCTGTGAAATTTGCAATTTCATGGCTCTGACCAAATATGGTATTATCTTCAAAATATGGTAAAATGTGTATATAAAATTTGATTTGCTCTGTCAAAATATGTATGGCTATGTTTTGAGCTATCTTTGTGAGATGAAGTGTTTGGCTGTGGAAGACTTCTCTATCGTAGAGGATACTACCAATTAAGGCTATCTTCAAAACTTATAGAAATGATCTCTTGGGGTTAATAACTCATACAACTAATTAAAGCATTCATTTATCAGTTTTTTGTTAGTAATTACTATAAAGTAGCTAACATTTTTAACATGCATATATAAAAATGGGAAGTTAAAAGAGACACCAACCCCATATTTTGTATGGTGAAGATGGGGTAAGACTTCTCTGCCGTGGGGTTGGTGTCTCTTTTAAACAAATTAAATAATCTCTTCCTCTCTTGTTTCTTCATTTCTTGCTTAGCAATGTTGAGTTTCAGNTTTTGTATGGTGAAGATGGGGTAAGACTTCTCTGCCGTGGGGTTGGTGTCTCTTTTAAACAAATTAAATAATCTCTTCCTCTCTTGTTTCTTCATTTCTTGCTTAGCAATGTTGAGTTTCAGATTAAATTTAAACGTACTTTTTGGCCACTTAAGATTGCCTCTTAACAATAGAGTTGTATTATTGATAAACAATTGTTTTTTTGGCTACTACTGACCACATTTTTCTCTTGATGGCTATCCCTTTGTTGATGTATTGAAACAGAAGCTAAACAAATTGTTTGGGCTAGCTTTGAGTGATGATGGTATAAGGAGATAAAAAATGCTCCAAGAAGTCCACCAAAGCCCAATTCAAATATGATTTTATATGTAAAAATATTATTTATCATGTGATTGTAGAGTATTAATTAAATATTAAAATTTTGAAAGGCATATTTGTACATTGTTATAGTATGTGTTTCTTATCTTCATATTTCCTATTGTACTTTTAGGATGGATTCCCAAGATCAAGGGAACATGTTCTACACAAATCTCTTACAGGGAGATTCTAACATTGGGAATTTATTTTTGGGTGAATCTCAACATGCTCCAACATTCATCGAAGACTCTCAACCCCAAGTTGAAATGGTTCATACTAAGAAACCACAACGGGGTGGCAACTTCTCTATAGAGGAGAACATATGCCTTGTATCGTCATGGATAAATGTTAGCCAAGATCCAGTGCAGGGGACTAACCAAAAGTATCAGGCATTTTGGGCTAGAATTCACGCTTACTTTTATGAACATAAGGAATTCTTGTCTACACGTTCTTATACCTCCTTAATGAATCGGTGGTCAACAATTCAACAGTTGACAAATAAGTTTTGTGGGTACCTGACTCAAATTGAAAATATGAATCAAAGTGGTACCACCGAGCATGACAAGATATAACTTATATTCAAAATGGTTTCAATACATCAAATTACCAATAGTTTGAATATACTAATTTTTTTTTATTCTATTTACTTCATTTTTTAGATTGCTAAAGCGAAGGCTATGTACCATAAAATCCATGATGTCTCTTTTCCATTTGAACATTGTTGAAATTTGTTGAAAGACCAACCAAAATGGATGCGGCATGCCCCCAAGGAAAAACTAAAAAGAAAATCATTTATGGCAACATCTTCTAATCTCACTCTGGAGTCACCAAGTCAAGCTGTTGGGGACGATGCGTTGGATGATAATAATGGAGACTTTGAGAGACCAATAGGAAAGAAAGCCGAAAGGGCAAAAAGAAAGAAAATCGAGCGTACCTCCGAAGATGCTGTGGTATTCATGAAGAAGAAAATGTAAATTCTAGAGGAAACATGTGTTCAAGGACAAGAGTTTATTCACTTGGAAAGGGAAAAGCTTTGCTTGGACCAGTTGGACAAAGAACGTAGACATATTATTGACGAGGAGAAATTGAATATGGAAATGAAAAAGTTTCAATTGCAACAACATGATCGGGAGGAGAGAATATTGGAATGGGAGGAGAAAATAATGTTGATTGATACAAGTGGCATGTCTCTAGTACAACAAAAATATTGGAATCAACGCTAATTGGAAATCTCTCAGAAGCGATAACAAGCAACTAGTCACCATTTGTTGTTATTTGCTTGTATCTTTATTTTGCTAGTAGCTTCTATAGGGCTTGGCTCATGTTTTGGTAGTTAAGTATCCAGATTGAGTGACGAATTTAGAGCAGATTATAAAAGATTGATAATGCAGATTTAGAGCATGGTTTGGTAGTCACCATTTGTAAGAAGATTGAGCCACCATTTATTTTGGTAGTGGCTTCTTTAAGTAGCTTTTGGCAGACTTGAGTCACCAAATTTGTGAAAATCTCTAATACTTTCTTTTGTGTCTTATTGTGGTAGTACTGCACCCTCGCATAGCTGCTCACTGATTCTTCATTAATGCATTTTTTTTTCATTGCACTACTTTAGCTTATCACATAACTTATATTTGATCAAGCATTGAAATATTTTTCCTCTTTCATTCTTTTTTCATCTCGTTATTATGGCAACAACTTGTCATCACAAACATCCACTGAAATCCAAGATATGAATAACAAATTAAATGCATCAGTTGGTAGATGTCATGAAGACTAGCAATCTCTTGTATGCCAGCAAGAAGACCTGCATCAAGCTATGCATGATGCTCCATTTCGGTCCAAGTGGAAGAATTATAGCACCACTGTTTGACAAATTTGTGGTTGATGCCGATCACAAAGACTTCAAAAATGCATGTTAAATAATGGAAGTTCAAATCACAATCAAGACTAACTTAACTTAATATAATTAATACATGTTAAACTAATCATCTATCTAAAAGTTACTACTATTGGCCATGTAGTTGCCATAAGTGCTCAACAAAATCTTATTGGAGTTGAGAATGACTTTCTCGATCTCTAATGCGAAGATAGTTTTGAATGAACTCCATAAGATTATTTGTTTGATCACGTGATAATGGTTCATGAGGATTTTCATCGATTTGTTCATAATCAAAGTCTAATGTGTCTTGCTCATCTCGCTCATCTTCAACAATCATGTTATGGGGAATTATGCATGCTGCCATAATTTCTTTGAGCTGAGGGACTTTAAACATTCATGCAGGTTGACGCACCATTGCAAATCGTGCTTGCAATACTCCAAATGCACTATTTACGTCCTTCCTTGCCAACTCTTGTACTGCAGCAAAATGTTTGTTCTTGGCTCCTTGTGGAGCAGAGATTATTTTTACAAATATTGACCACTTTGGATATATACCATCAGCAAAGTAATATCTCATTGTGTAGTCATGACCATTAATTGAGTAATTAACTCGAGGAGCATGCCCTTGAGTGAGTTCAGAAAATATAGATGACCTTTCTAGCACGTTTATGTCATTATGAGAATCAAGTAACCCAAAAATTGCATGTCATATCTAAAGATCATTTGATGCAACTGTTTCCAAAATAATTGTGGGTTTACGAATATGACCAGAATACATACCTTTCCATGACGCCGGACAGTTTTTTCATTGTCAGTGCATGCAATCAATGCTCTCCAACATCCCTAGAAAACCACGACTTTGGTCAACCGCTAGCAATCTCGCGATGTCGTGCTTTGTTAGTGACCTCAAGTATTCATCAGAAAAAATAGAAATTACCGCTTTAACAAATAGTTTTAAACTCTTCATTGTAGTGGCTTCTCCAATCCTCAGATATTCGTCCACAAAATTACCCGTTACTTCATATGATAGCATTCTGAGTGCTGCGGTAATCTTTTGAAGGGAAGATAAACCAAGTTTTTTAGCATTATCTCTTCCTTGAACAAAGTATGGCTGATGAGCTTCAACTGCAGATAGAATACAACGAAAAAGAGGAAGCCTCATCCGAAACCTCTTCCAGAACATTTTGGGAGGATATATTGGTGATGCAACAAAATAGTCGAGGAAAATCCTCTCGTAGCCTTGCAAATGATTACACCTAATATACCTTCGACGTTTGGTAGCACAACGATGCGATGATGATCCTTCTTCTTCCATAGCTTCAATTATCTCTAAATCATCATCAGAGTCTTCAAGAAGCATTTTGCGAAGGGAAAAGTTACCCTTAAAAAAATCGCAAGCCATCTATTAAAAAAATAGAGAATGAATGGAAAAGAAATTTGGGTTGAAGTGAATGAAAATTGGTTAGAAAGTGGTTTTATTTATAATATGAAAGCATATGATCGTTGAAAATTTATCTCTACCGTGCATTATCTATTAACTTCAATGCTATTGAATGAACTTCAATGCTATTGCATCATCTATTGAAATTTCGTGCTATTGAATGAAACTTGAATGCTAAATGAAACTTCAATGCTATTGACTTCAATGTTACGTAAATTTCATTGAAATGGTGTATTAAATACTTTTTATTTTATATTGTTTTTAAAACAATATGATCGTTAGTTTAGAAATTTGGCATTGAATGCTTTAGTTTTTTTTTTCTTTTTTTAAAAAAACCGTTAGAAAAAGATTAATATATATGACCATTATGAAAAAAATGAATTTTAAAAATATGACCTTTAAAAAATGACAAATTTTAGAAAATGTGATTGTTAGGAAATAATAAGGTTTCAAAAATATGATTGTTGGAGAAAGAATAAAGAAATAATAAAAATAGAATAGATAATGAATATTTAAATGGAATAGTAAAAGTTGTTAGCTAAAATGCTGAGCCGGATGCAGGTTCTTTTGAAAAGTTGTTAGCTAAAATGAAAAAAGTGATGTTTTAGCTAAAATTTAGCCAAACATTTGTTGAGCCCAATGTGAATGCTCTTAAAAAAGGAAAGCCATCTCGCTAAAGAAAAAAAGCTCACTAAAAGGAAAGGATCCATTGGGTCCCAAAGAAGGCAATAGTTAACTAGAATCCCGAAAGACGACACAATCATGGCCCATATCAATGACTGATTGGCCGCATATGCCTTGCTTGGACACACAACCGAAAGTGACATAACCTATATAAGGTAAGTAGGAGGCTAGGCACAAGTATGCTCACATATGCCCATCTATTTTTTGCCATTCTTCTATTAAGCTTAACTTCCTTCATTTTGACACTAACTTTAGCTTCAAAAGTGGTGCCACTGCCCCCAAATGGGATGCCACTCTAACCCTTTTGCTGTCTTGCAGGATTCTTGGGGTATGGGCCGAATGTGTGTAGTAACTGTATTAACAGTTGGCATCCGACTGAAACTCTTCCTTTTGATTGTATCATTTAACTTACTGTTTGCTTCTTGTTATTATTATTATTTTTTTTTATTTTGGAAATATTTCTCCAAAATAGAAAATCGTGTGGGTTAACCCTAATTTTATTTTTTATATTTTGACTAAACTAACAACATAATTTTCAATAATTTTGAATGATAAATGATATGTATTCATTTTAAAATAAAGCAGGTACTACTTATGATTATTTTAAAACTAAAATAATCCATATTATTTTAATAAAAATTTTTGTTTCTCATCTATAATACATAAAAAAAATATTAAAAATGTTTTGGGATCTCTTGTACAGTGTTCATAAGAATTGAGATGCATAAGGGTTGTATTTTTTATTTTTTCCTTTATCGCTCAAGAAAAAGAGTTTATTATTTTTTAGGACTCCCACAAAAGAGTGGGAAAAAACAAAGGGAAAATGTTAGATAAATCCCTGAGTAAAAGCGCGAAATAAATTCAATCCCTAACTTTTTAAATTTTAATTTTGGCTATATAACCTTTCACGAAATTTGAAGAAGATCATTTCGTTAAAATTAGTCGAATCTGCCGTCAGATTTTGAAAATTCGTTAGTTGATAAGTCAAAACGACGTTGTTTAGTGAAATTTTTTTTTTTTTTTTACTTTCTGAGAATAACTTTTATAAGGTCTTGCCACAAATCAAGACCTTTGTGCCCACAAATAAACAAGTGACACATAAGCATATCACACAAAATCAAATAAGCATAAAAACACCCGATTACACCTTCCCTTCGCCTAAAAAAAAAAAAAAACTCCCCAACTCTTCCAGGAGCCATCGCCAACGCCAGGAGCCGCCTCCCACGACACCGGTTCCACCGCTTCCCATGCCATCTTCGTCCTCTTTGTTCTATATTCATATTATCCTGTTTTGATTATTCAACTCTGATGGGTGCCAAAAATGAAGCCACTTTTTTATTCAATCAACCATACGCACTTGTTATTTTGGAGAATGAAACCAATTTAGCCCCCAATCAATCTCTTTGCCTGGGTAGATATATATATATGTTCATGATCTGCCCACCCGATTCAACTATGACTTTCTCAAGAATTGTCAGTTGCTTACCAGAGGGACCAACTCCAACATGTGCCCCTATATGGTGAATTTGGGTATCGATTCTGAAATTGAAAATTCCCAAGAGGTTTTATCAGAGAAGAGCTGGTTTTCCACAAACCAATTCCCGTTAGAAGTCATTTTCCACAACAGGATGAAGAAGTACCAATGCTTATCCAATAATTCATCGCTAGCCTCTGCAATTTTTGTGCCATTTTATGCTGGTTTAGATGCGAGTCAATTCCTTTGGAATCCTAACATATCGGTGAGAGACTCTTCCGAGCAGGACCTTCTCAAGTGGATGGTGGAAAAACCCGTGGAGGAGGAGTGGCGGAACCGGCAGTGGCGATTCTCAGAGCTCCCCGTATGAGCGGCATGTTTGGGAACTAATGGCTTGGGCGGAGGATTTTCTCAGACCTCCCAGCGTGGGCGGCAACGTTCAGCATGGGCGGAATTCCGGCTTGGGCTGCTCCTCCTCGCTGGTGTTGTATGAGACACTGAGAGAGAGATAAAGATAGGGGTGTACAACCGATTGTGGTTGCGGTTATTGGGCAATAACCGCAACCGGGGTCCCCGGTTATTAAAAATCCAATAACCGAAACCGGGGTTTCGGTTGCGGTTGCTAATAACCGGTAACCGGTTTTGATGTTATGAAACACCAAAAAAAAAAAAAAATTATTTTTAATCACTTCCCATCAAGTTTTTATATATATAATTATATATAATATTTTCTCAGACATCTTGAGAAGCTATACTTACAAAGGTTCAAGTAGCCTTTTTTATAGAAGTAGGAGATGAAAAAAGTTTGTTCATATTCAAATGGGACAAATTCTTTTTTTTTTTTCCTTTTTCTTCTCTTTTTCTTTCTTTTTTCTCTTCTCTCTCTCAAAACGAGCTCCCTACAACAGGGAGCTTGAGTCTTGAGATAGAAAAAGAAAAAAAAAGAAAGGAGAGAAGAAGAAAAAAAAAGAAAAAAAAATGAATATGTACTTTTATAAAATTAAATAATTATATATAATAATAATAATATATATATATAAATATATATAAACCGGTTATCTGGTTATCCGGTTAATAACCGGTTTTCTAAAATTAATAACCGCAACGCAAACCGACCTAACCGGTTATCCGGTTGCGGTTATTTCGGTTTTTCGATTCGGTTTGTCCGGTTATCCAGTTAAAACGGTTAATAACGCCCCCTTGTACACTCCTACGTAGAGATATGCGGGGAAGAGTAGGAGAAGAGAGGTAGAAGATGAGTTTTTTATTTTTATGAAGAGGGTGAGATCCGGTGTTTTGATATTATTTGGCTTTTTTGTTCCGAGCGAAGGTGTCAAGCTTTCATTAGAGAGGCACAAAGGTCTTAGTTTATGCCAAGACTTATAGAAGTTATTCTCTTACTCTCTTCAATATATTATACATTTTTCTAAATTACAAAATTAAAAATATTTTAAAAAAAAAAAAAAAAAAAGCAAGGGGGTGGCCTCAACCACCCTCCCTTGCTTAATAGGGGGTGGTTCGGCTACCCCTTATTTGGCCAAGGTGGTGGATGAGGCTATCCCCAAATGGCTTTGGGGGTGATCAAACCATCCCAAAATGGCTAGGAGGTGGTTTGGCCACCCTTTGGCCATTTCTAGGGTGACCATTGGGGGTGGTTTTGGGCCACCCCCTCATTCAATAAAAAAAAAATTGAGGGATGACCGAAACGGTTCTAATGGCTATAGGGTTGGTTTGGCCACCCCCAAGGGCATTTGGGGGTGACTAAACAACACCCTGTTGGCCAAGGCGGGTGGCTGAAGGTGGCTAAGGCCATCCCTTGCTTTTGTTTGTTTGTTTTTTTTTTCAATTTTTTTTAATTATTTTTAATTTAGAAAAATGTAAAATAAATTAGAAAAAAGTCAAAAAAAAAATTCCAATAAACGGTGTCTTTTTGGCTGATCAACTAACGGATTTTTCAAAATTTGACGGTAGACTCAACTAATTTTGACGGAAATACCTTTTCAAATTTTGCGAAAAATTATATAGCCAAAATCAAAATTGAAAAAGTTGGAGATTGATTTTAAATCACGCTTTTACCCAAAAATTATCTAATATTTTTCAAAAAACAAAAGCTCTCCTTTTTTTTTTTTGTTAATTATTATTATTATTATTATTATTATTATTATATATTTTTTGGGGTTTATGGCCAATTGGCTTCGCCCCCACGTTCTTGAATCCTGGAAAAGTGACGTAATCCATCACGTAAGGGAAAACATTATTTTGAGTGGAAAAATAGGAAATAGTTATAAGTTAATAAATCTCTTAATCTTTTCTTGTACAGGTGTTAACCAAAGAACAATGAGTAAAGATGGCGCAAGATTCCAACGTTGACTTGAAAATCTGGTGAATAGGGAAGGCATCCTCAACTCCAACATTTATTTGTAATTATAAATGTAATCCATTTTAATATTTTAAAAACTATTAATACCCGGGTGGCATTAAAAAAAAACAAAAAAAAACAGAAAAAAAGAGAAGAAAATGGAAAAATAAATCAATAAATTTGCTTCTAAGAATGTACAACATAAAAGATTGGATTAAGTTTTGCAAAATTATTTAATTTTGTTTTTGGTAAAAAGTCAGTGGCAGCTTGTAGATTTAATCTAGATTTCAATTTGGTAAGGAAGAATGTTCCAAGTAGATTGAAGATTGGTCATCTAGGAATATTTTTCTGTATTAAATTGCCAATCCAATAATTAAATGCTTCATTGTTTCTTCTTAAAACATGGATTAACACATTGAAAGAGGGGAGTATGATGGCTGTTTGATATGGATTGAGATTATGTTATTGTTATTATTCAAGTTGAATTTCATATTAATTTCAGCATTTTAAGAAAGAGAGTTGCTAAGTCTACCTGCTTCGAATAAGTAAGTTTCACATTTAAAAATATTGAAGCATGTAGTTAAAATTTGAAAAACTTAAAATATAAGGTTGTAGAACCCACTTGTCCCACATAAGTAAATTCCATATCCTAAACTGTTCAAAGTAAGTAGGCTCCACTGCACAAATCCTCACTTGTTAAATACTAGTATTCTAAGAATGCTTCATTGAATTTGGTTACCCCAACAAAGGAAACTTGGAGAAAACAACAAAGGACAGGAAAGGTCTTTGGACCACACACGTTACCCCAACCGCCTTAAAAAAATATGCAAGACGAGGCCTAGAGCCATTGCTCGCAAGACACGTGCCATGCCACGGCACACCCAACAGGTGTCTTTTCACCCCAAAAGGTGCATCGTCCACAAACGCGCATCAATTACTAAAATATGACAACTAGTTCTTGCCCAACACGTGTTGCGCTAGGGCAAAACTCAACGAGTGACTTTTTCATCCCCATGAGGCACTATAACACCCTAAATGCGCCAAAGGTGCCCCAAACACTAGCACGACACAACTTCCAAAAATCTCCTTATGCCTTCCACATGCTCATGGGTTACCTAAGGGTTTTATACGAAATTGTTCAACAAAGGGCTTACAATGAAAGGGGCCTAGAGAAAGCTCGGCACTGCCCGCTGGTGTAGGAAGCCCACAGACCCATGTTAATTTAATTCTCATTGACCTACACAAGTAGCTCAAGGGAATGTGGATTACTGAAATGGAAGCCTGCAAACTAATATTAACTTAATTCTCATTGACCTAAAAAAATAGCCCAAGGGAATGAGTGATTGTTGGAATGGAGGTCCGTGGCTCCATGTTAACTTAATTCTCATTGGCCTACACAAATAGCCTTAAGGAATGAGGGACTGCTGGAATAGAGGCCTAGGCCCATTAGCAAACTAGCCCATTTAGCAAGGTTCAGCATGAGGCACACACGCGCCTTTAAAAGAAAAACACCTCACAAGGCAACAAATTGATCCCTCAGGTTAATGATGCGGTAAGTCTACGCTCTTAGAAAAGGAAAACCATCTTGCTAAAGGGAGAAAAAAGGCTCACTAAAAGGAAAGGATCCGTTGGGTCCCAAAGAAGGCAATAGTTAACTAGAATCCCAAAGACGACACAATCATGGCCCATATCAATGACTGATTGTATAACACCCCGGTTC